>JAQFXW010001486.1:0-14827 GCA_034693945.1 Dendrobaena attemsi | reverse complement strand
ATTAGGGTTAGGGTTACGGAATAAATTAGGGTTAGTGTTCTGTCTAAGGGGGGGCCCGGGCCCCCCGGGCCCCCCCCTGGATCCGCCACTGCCCAAAGCAAATTCCTACCTACGGCCTTGAAACTTCTGGCTTTTCTTTACCCAATATAAAATAAGAAACAACTTATTTTTATTTGTCTAAATTATCCATTTCAACGTGCATTTTAGATTGCTATAAATAGTACGAAGCACTTCAATCTAGTATGCAAAAGTCGTTAACTTCTTGATACCTCTGAGTCCTACGTAGTCCTATCGGCTCAGATACAAAGCGAATGCAGTGCATTGCAATGAAACGCGTTTTGCATTTAGCACTTCCAGACTATTGGCCCCTAGCTTAATATTAACCTTCAGGCTAGTTTTGCTAGTTTATACATTTTTTTTATACCAGCAATTCCACAAAAGTAACTAGGAAAGTCTCACTTTCAACTATCCACATAGGCCCTATCTGTCTGAGTTAGGCCTACACACTTCGATCGTGTTCAGCTACATTTTAGAATTAGTCGTGCTGATGATATACAAGGTGAAAAAAACGACTCCCCTCGTTTTGGCTAATATTTTGGTCAAAAATATGAATTTATACATAAACATTTTCAGGCGGAAAGTCAATTCACATTTATAGACTAGGCGCAAAAAATGAAAAATACCGTGCAAGACGCAAATCATGTTCATTCTTGGCAACATACTTTTCTTAACTAATTCGACCATGCTGATTACGAAAATCACTGTTGCTACCAAGCTGAATTTTCAGCCTAAAGGCCTAGAAATCAAGAACAAAAACAAGATTTTCCATAAAAGTGAGCAAAATTGTATCCAAAGCCGTGTTCACATCTGGAAACAATGTTTTCTAGACTAATTCGACCGTGCTGATTTCGAAAATCGCTGTTACGAGGCTGAATTTTCAGTCTAATGGCGTGTGAGTGAAATCGCTAGGCCTCATCTTTGTAGGCCATATTGATTGATCAGTTTCCGTTTGTGGAGGGACCATTGGCCTGGCACTTACACAGAGAACAGAACGTAAAATTTGATTTTTTGCACTTGCAATGACGGGAATTGCATTGGCTTTTGCATAGGCTTAGTTCCATTTTGCAATTGCAAGAAGCAGTATTCAAATATTCTGTTGGGATGCATTCCATTGTCATTAATTAGCTCTGGTATGAATTTATATGAATCTCAGACGTCCTTCTGCCCACCAAGCATTGTTGCATCTACACGATCGTGTGTACTGCTGCATGCCTGTTCCCACACTGTGGCTTGAAAGTGGGATCGCTTAATATGTTGCAGCAATGCATCACTTATACATCCTTTATTGGTGGAAGACATTCAGGTTTGGCGGTTTTTGAGAAGAACAGTCTGCGGGTGTAATCAATAAAATCAGCGTTTATCTGGTAAAGATTGCAAAAAACTCTTCTGCGTCATTGACAGTTTTCTAAGTAGGCCTAAGTGGTAGTAATCAAAAGGCTTTTTCGTAATCAGCATGGTCGAATTAGTCTAGACAACATTGTTTCCAGATATGAACATTGCTTTGGATACAATTTCACTCACTTTTGTGGGAAATCTTGTTTTGTTCTTGATTTTTAGGCCTTTAGGCTGAAAATTCAGCCTGGTAACAGCGATTTTTCGAACAGAACAAAAGCTATTCAACTTTTAGTGACGTCGCCAATTGTTATTTGATGGTTCAAATAACGTTTAACAGTTTTTGCTAAAATTTCCGTCAAAAGTAAAAACATTTTAGCGAAATTTCACAGACTTAAAGGTAACTCATATTTACATATGGCGACCAAGTTTCAACAAAATATTTCAAACTCAACAAAAGTTCCAGCACTCTTAGTGAGTCCACTTACTGTATTCTGATGCTTTACAAAGTGTTAACGCAACAAAGTAACGTTACAAAACAAAGTGCTGCAACTTCTGCTGAGTTCAAAATATATTTGATAAAATTTGGTCTTTATAAATTTATGTAGACACTAATTGCCTTTACGGCCTAAGCCTGTGAAAATCCATTAAAATATTTGTACTTCTGGCTAAAATATTAGCAAAAACTAAATATCCTACGTTCGTAGGCCTACTATTGAGATGACATTTTCAACAAAAGTTGTTTCGTTTTGCTCTTTTTATACAGGTTGTGATGATAGGTCTATAATCTACATGTTTTGGTCGAGATTATGGACATCAGAAGTGATCACTTCTTATGTAGGCCTAGGAAATACATGCATCTCCTCATCTGTAGCCTATATAACTATTGTCCCTACGCAGTCCCTAGTCATGGAACACTGCATGAATTACAATTTGGAGTTAGTTGTTTGCGTTCAGCATAGGCCGGCATGTATAGTTATTGCATCAGCTTCCAGTATAAGCTTAATTTAGTTCTGCTCGAAATACACACATGAAACAACAACATCTTTTGCTGAGGTCATCATTACAACCTTAATAGGCCTACATTGTTATAAGCAAACCACGCAAGTCATGTAGGACTACGCTTTCGCTGATAATACTACGGATGAAGATTGAAAATGCTAAGCCATGATTGCCAATGACGCAAATATAACTGATAAATCGTCATCGACTTTCTACAATTAGCTAATGAAGCGCAGCACAACGCGGCCTCCTAATATTATCAGAATTATACGGACTGGCTGGCGTCGACCGTTCTCGAAACTACCTCGCAGATGTGTTGACATCTTATAGCGATGGTCCTCCAGAAAGCTCGTTTACTGATTATTAGTAAACTGCCCACCCAGAGCGGATATACACGTCACGAGTAGACGACGTTTTTCCGGTCTCCGCTCCATATTTTGTATGTATGAGTCCATTTTGGACGGGGGCAGAGCACACGGTACAGGCCGTTGGGGTTAACAGCAAAGCAAAGACGGCAGATCGACGCAGGACCAGATGTAGGCCTATGCGTAGGCCTAGGCATATACTCTGCCAATAGAAGCATTTACTTGATCACGATTCGTAGACAGCTTGGCGACCTGCAGCTGGAAGAGTTAAATGTAGGCCTAGTGCCATGGACGAAAGCTTCAGTTCTCTGAAGAAGCTTTGATTGGCTCATAGAAATAACCAAGTATTGGCTTTTCTCAAAAACTGACTTTATTAAAATAATTATGGCAGGCTTAATTTTAGATTGAGCCTACGTGGGGCATGTACCATTATAAGCCACGTTTAGGACGTAGGCCTACATCAAACCAGTCCTTTCAGCAAAGCTCGTTGACCACTGTGCACACAGTCACATAGAAAGCAGCAAGTACTTCCTGAATGAAAAAGTCAACTTAGGTCAGCACATTTCGTGTTATTAATGATATTAGTGTGACTTAGTCTTAACAACCTGACCTGCACGGATTTGACCTGGCACCAGAACAGGCAAGGAGTTAATTGGCTATTGCGGTTTTGATTTGGTATAGCGTCGGTGATAAGCTGGTCTCTCTGACGTGGCTTTTGTGGTCTCTGAGAAATTTTCGAGGATTTACATTACACCCCAGTCTACTCAAGGCCGTAGACAGGGGTGTTTTGGGTGTTTGAACACCCCCCCCCAATGAAAAATGGCGATGTAAAAGTTCGTTTTCAGTGTGAAATGATAAGAAAATACGAGCTTCTGGGTGTAAAACATCCCCCGAAAACTAAATGTAGAAGACATTTTGTAGGACGTGGAAAACACCCCCCGAAACAAAATCCTGACTACGGCCTTGATTGAGTCTACTTCGATCGTGATCACATTTCAGTTCAAATCTGTTCAATAACTTTGGCCCAATTACCCCCCAATGATAGGCCTCTCTCAAATAAATGTGCACTCTCCCTCACCACGTTAGGCCCTACTAGGCCCTATCATTAGGCCAATTGAATTATTTAAAATAGACTGCGCTCATGTATTTAGGGCGAGTCATAGCCTTTGACCTAAGTCATCACGTGCGTGACCTTAGTTGCCATGGCAGATGTTGTTGCTGTAGGCCTAGCAGGTTTCAGCAGCCAGATCTAATTGTATGATACATATGTAAATAATTATTGTATCTCTCATTTTATAAATAACCTAAGCAATTTCCTTTGCAAATCTTACAATTGGCATTCCTTTTGGAATTTCTTTGTGTACAGTTTGTAGGGAAATTAACTAATTTTGAGCAATGGCTACTACTAACAAACCTCAGAGGCAGGGTCTTGCTCTTGCTGGGCATAACTACGTTGGCGAAGATCAGATCTGGTAATTATAATGTTATCTTCGAAGTTCCATCATTTTATTTTATTCTGCTTTCTTTCAGTCATAATCAGAATATTCAAGTGCAATTTGTAAACATTATAAGGTGATGATTGCAATGGAAAACGAATTAGACAGCACTGAATTTAAATGCATGAATATCAAGTATATTCATTTATGATGATATGCCTATTCAGTCGTTTTAGGTTAAGGTAACCCTACACACAACCTTGTGTTATAGTTACTACAGGAGATCTATTTCAGGCTAAATATTAAACTTCACATAATATGTTGGCTGAAACTCAGTTACGAAAGTTGAACATAATATATAATAAGCCTGCATAATACATTATGAGCTGATGGTATAAGTCACCGCTGTTAAAAGTTTTAGCTTCATGTAAACTTTTCCAGGAAGGATCACATTGAACACGAAACTGTAACATCTCGTGGATGGCAAAGCAGGTGGAAGTTCATGACAACAGATTATCGAGAAGTAAGTTAATTCACAGAAGAATGAATGCAATAACTAATGAGTAATGAACAAAACTAATTATGTGCCTTGGTTCCGGCAGTTGTACGTATTGGTGTTTTGATTGTTTACTGTTTGTTCACCAGAGTGCGTTTGCAACTGGTTTATTAAAGGACATGCTTAGTCTACTTTACTTACTTAATTTGGCTGTATAATTCTCTGACCATGTTATATTGCAGACAATCTGCTTGGTGGTGTTAATGTAATGTTAACAGTGCTGTTTTGGGATAAAAACTTAAGACCCTTTGTGACCTTTGAGTGTATGCATTTGTACATGTTTGATTTTCTGTTGGTTAATGTGCACCAATTGCACTATGCCATCTTTTCTTAATCTCTTTCAGTTGTGCATTTTGTTTTTTAGTTGTCATCTTGCTATATTATTTTTAATCGTTGATTCTAGGTGACCGGCTAGTACGAGTCCTTCATGACTTATCCGGTAGACTACAGCTATATAAATTTTTGTTTTGAGTATATTTCTGATTACTCGTGTGGCAGATAAATTACTTACTTTCTAACCTTCCTTCTGATTAAATCATTTAACCTATAAAAATTCCTAATTGTAGTTATTTTTCTATTTTATCTGACTCAATGTCTGGTACACAATCTATTATCAGTAACGCTTTCGTTTGTCTTGTTTAATTGAGTTCTGCCAGATAACAGATTTCTTTTGTCCTTCATATATGAAATGAGCTTCATAGCATTCTTGTGAAATTTTGTTTTTATGCAAAACTTCATCACTTGACTCAAATTTATGCTCTAAACTCTAAACATCACTCCATCAACATGGAGTGATGTTACTGCTCTGACATCACTCCATCACTCATGGAGTGATGTTGCCGTGTTCAACCTGTCATCTGCATGTGGGGTGCAGTGGTGTGTCCCAGGTTCGAATCTACCTCAAGCCATTGCGTAAGGACCTTTGGCAAGTACTTCACTTGCAGTTGCTCTGTGGAGACTCGGAAGGGATTAGCTGTCGTAGCATAATGGATGACACTGGTACGCAGCATATAAGTTTCCATTTCAGTTTTTTGGAACGATTTCAGTTTCTATTTCAGTTAAAGTTTTCAATGAATTTATATTGCAGTTTCAGTTTTCAACCAGAGTCTTGTAAGTAGATTCAGTCTTCTTTCGACAGGTGGCGTAGTAAATGAGGCGTGTTAGAAGCATCAGGGCTGTAATTGGGAATGCCTCCGAGTAATAGGACCCCTGTAGAAGCACAATAGAAATGGACAAATGAATGAATGTGCTTCTTCTCTTCAGCTCGTAAAAGACGAGTATCCTCAGCAGGAAAAGTCGGCAATTCCTCTTCCGAAGCACCTGCAGATTGCACAAGGTCCTCCGCTGCACGAATGCGTCACCGTCTTGCCATCAGTGAAACCTGTGCCACACACAACTTCAGCTGAGGTCGGATGGAGGTCAGGCGTGGAGCAGCACAAACTCGACAAATATGGCCGCTACTGTAGACCAAGAGGTGGATTGGTCAAGCAGCTGAATTGGCCAAATGAAGCGATTGGTTAAAAAAAATGGCGGGCTTCATGTTTGTCAACACCTGGGATGACCAATTCTGAATGGAAGTGCGTAAAATGCATCAGAAGCTCTACACCTTCAACCATAAATTTGTTTACATAATTTGTGATTGTTTTTTACATGTTAATGTATGTACATCTTGTTTTAAGAGTCAAAACTACTTTGAGAGTTTATTAATTTACTTGGATTTTTTTTATACTTTTGCATAATAGAGAAAGTAAGATTAATGCACAACTCACAACTACAGCATAATAATTTTACACATTGGTATTGTACATTCCAGCTTATATAGATAATCAGTGCAATAACAAGTAAAGCTGCCTCCTTGGTGCTCCACCACTTTTCATTGCCATACTGAAATGTCATATGGCATTTGTCCAGATATTTCACCTTAATTGGAAACGTTCGCCTCTGAGTAGAAGTGGACTTGAAGTGGCAGCAGAGAAATGTGTGAATAAACAAATAAACAAACAAATAAAGAAAACGTTCAGACTTGATATCTTTGCTATTTCACAATTTGAATAAATTAGCAAAGCATGCCAATTTAGGAATGTTAAAATGGTTTGTTTTGGGTATAGAAATTCAATAGTATGGAATACTATGCATACTTTGCAGTTACTGAACTTACTGTATTAAATGTTACACCTTAGTTGTTGCACCTGAATCATTGTCTAAAATTACTATACTAAGGTAAAATAATATACATATGTATTGTGTTGCACTTTGATATTTGCACCTTTAGAATTTCCTGCATCTGATTTGTTTCTGCTGTAATATTCGCTTGATCTGTTTAGCATAATTTAAAAGACAGTGATTGTTATGAGAAGTACATCTCATGAAATGTTCATTCTATGCATATTATTTTGGTTGTCATTGTGAAAAATTGACTTGGCGGTATAATTAAAAGTACGAGAGATAACGAGATGTAGAGAAGGAAGTCTTATACATTGTCAATGCAGTAGTACAGTGTACGTGTATCTAGACTAGGAAAAGGTTTGCACACAGACCATAATTGTAATGTACTGTAATTGAAGTATTGATATCGTGCTTCTCAGACTCAAAACAGGAACTGTCCAGAGCCGCTCTAGACTACAGCGCTGACACTGAGCCGGAGTTAACACACCGAAGCGCCTCATTTACTACGTCACACACCGAAGCGCCTCATTTACTACGTCACACACCGAAGCGCCTCATTTACTACGTCACCTGGTGAAAGGTTGAATTTACCTAAGGGAGCCTTGGTACGCTACTGAACTCAATCTCAAAATAATATAATCTTTGTAGAAGCGTTATGTCCATTATACCCTCTCCACAGAACAATTGCGAGTGAAGGACTTACTCAACGTCCCTATGCAGTGGCTTGAGGTGGATTAGAACCCAAGACCTTCCAGTTGCAAGGCACCAAACTCTCTCAATTCAAGTTTATTGTCATGTACATAATATTAACAAATAGCTCCGTGGCATAGATCTTCATTTAAAGTTGAACGTCAGAATGACTCAGAAAGTCAGTAAAAAAACTGACTATCAATTGATTCAAGCACCTGTGGAAGTCTAGAAATTTCGTCACTAGAATAATTATTATTATGCAAATTATTATCATATCATTCATATGCGGATTAAGAATAACGACGTAAAAAATCACAGTCAAGATGATCAATTATAGGCAAAAACCAAATGAAGAAATGCGATGAAGACGCTGTCCTCTTCATTTGCTGCAGGATAAAGTCAATACTGGAAGAAATCTGGCACTGATTCTTCACTGTGCTGAACAACAGAAACGGTTTTGGCAATCTTTCCTACTCCAGACCTAAGACAAAAAAAACGAAGAAACCTGATGAGTTCAGCAATCAATCAAAACAGTTTAAAGTGCATGACTCATACAATACAATATGTGTAAACTCCGACACACCTCCGGGCCGTAGTCGAGACCGCTTCTGAGTAGTAGGAGACTTGAAGGGGCGGTATAGAAATGTGTGAATAAATAAATATATAAATAAAATGAGTTCACTGTACTTTGATATCTCCTCCTTACAGTGTTCATGAGCACGTACTGCAGAGATTTCTTCCTCCACCGCGATCTCAGACGCGATACGAGTTTCGCTCGCGGCCTTGGGCTACCTACTTCCAGCCAAAGCCAACCAAAACTTTTAATCGAGCAAGTGAACCTAACGTAACTATCATGCTTTGGATTGTCTCTAGCTTAGGTTGATGTAGGCTACCAGGTTGCGATTTTGTCAACTTTGTTTTCAATAAACGAATTGCTTGATTGATTTAGAAGTGAGCATTCAACCATATTACAAAACATCGACGGTGCAGAACAGCTGTAGACATTGCGACTGAAGGACTTGCTTGAGGTAGATTCGAACCTTTAACCCTCTGATCACAAGGAAAACATACTACTACACCATTATCCCCCAAATTCAGGCTTGGTCGGATGAAGACTATCGAATCCTTAACAGCAGCAGCACAGCTCTTGCCATCAAATTAATGGATAGCTCGATATAGAAAAATAAGAAAATTATATAGATCAAATGAACTTTTCATCGATGTTCAGATGAAATGACATCAACCCTATAAGAAAAGGGCCGTGGTGGACTGGTGGTGCAATGGCACGCTTCGCTTTTTGTGACCAGAAGGTCGCAGATTCAAATCTACTTCAAGCCATTGCATAAGGACGTAGAGCAACTCCTTCGTTAACAATTACTCAGATGTGTGGAGGGTGTAGTAAAATGGCTAAGACACTGGACAAAGCATATAAGATCTAAATATCAATTCCTGTAGCTTTCTAACAGGTATTTACTCAGGTATATACTTCTCTCACCAGGTGGCACAGTAAATGACACGCTTCAGCTTATTAACTCCCACTTAGCGTCTGTGCCATAGTCGGGAGCACCTCAGAACATTTCACACTATGAGAGGAACTATGAGGTGCTATATAAATACTTCAATACAATACAATACAAAGACATGTATTATACATTTCTTAGTTGCTGCATATGGTTTGTACTGCCACCAACCAACGACTTCATTGCTCTCTAAGAAATGGTATTTTATTGAATTGACTTGTATTGCTAAAGATGATCAAATTCAGATCTGATAAGGCACACAGCACAAACATTGTGCTTAGACACTAACTTTGATATGTTAAGGCAGTAGAGCATAATCAGGGTTTTCAGATTATGGCAGCCGTCTTTCAGATACTTCAACGACTTGTCACTACAAATGGACACAAGAGCAAACTATAAAACACTGATCTATGTATAATTTATATGGGGCCCACAGTATAGGACTATAGACCTAAGAATAGATATAATGTAAAGAATGCCTAATTATCCTAATGCTTGTTAATTGTAAATAAATATAACATGAAATCTCTGGCTACAGAAAAAGTACATATTCAATAATTCTCGAGTTCTACTCGTTAAGTGTCGGTCATGCTATCTCAGCATGAATCATTCTTTTGTTATACATTTCTATAATGCATAGCCAATGTACTTATTGCATATATCAAGGGCTGTCCTTGCTATATAATAATAATAATAATAAAATTTATTCTTTAATGACCAATCGCTAACCGTGTTTTGGTTTACAAGTACAATTTATACGAAATACGGCCTGCATAGCACGACGCGCAGGTCGGATTCACAGCAGGTTCGATTTAACTAGTGGCCTAAGTGCTGGAACACTCCTGGTATGGCCAAAACAGGAGTGGGGTGGACGATCTTATTTTCCAACTGACATGAGACAAACCACACAACAGAACAGCACCTTTGGCAGCTAACAGAAACTTAAAATAAATTACTGCTTGCATGGGGCTTGAACCCATGATCGCCGGATCTGACACTGCCCAGCTTATCGACCAACCGCTCTCTCCGCTAAGCTACGGACCCACAATAAGTACATATCATATACATGTATGCTATAAAATACACATACTCTATATTAACACATATTAAGGTAAGCTAAGTCAAGGATAGCAGAACTATTCATATTCACGGCAATGAAGACAGACAAAAATGGATAATTAACTTAAAGTCAATACTTGCCAATTTATTTATGCATTTAATTACCGCTTCTGAGTAGTAGTGGACTTGAAGGAGCGATATAGAAATGCGTAAACAAAAAAAAAAGAATAAACCTACAGTAGTGCATTACATCTATATAGAGCTACATTGAGTTGCAATTAATCTGAGTAGTAGTTGACTTGAACATTAAGAAAGCAAAGAAGACTCACGTGATATGGTAGCAACCGGATATATCGAGGAAAGAGATGTGTCGACAGACTCCAGACAGATATTGCATGCTCAGGTCCGTCAACTAAAACACAAGTAGCAGCCACTAACAGATGTCATGTTTTGCATGGGCTCTTACCACCAACCAACCCACCCTGTCTTCGGTATGGGCTAGGATCGAGACCACACAATTTCTCCCTCCCTACCAAGGGCCCTAGAACTTTCGAAAACATTACACTAAAGGCAGCATCTCATTGCTTATGCAGACATCAGGATGACAATCATCTATGCGAGCACTGACATTATCTGTTTGTTGGTAAACAAGTTATGTTTTGCCAGCTGGCAATGTAAATAAACGAAATTTATTTATGATTTGAAAAACTGCAATATCTAAACTGTACCAAGGATGAAACATTTAATTAGCTCAAATTTAAAAATCAACATTAACTAAGCAACCACCATGGGAAAAATGAGAACAGTCAACATTGTAAGTTAATGTCAAGTGAAAGGCTTCAGCTTAGTACATTTAATAACGTAATGTATAGTATCGAACCATTTAAAATACAAGAAAAAGATTGTAAATGTTCCTAACACAATGACAATTATTCCAAATTGACGGTCCTCTTACCAGCTTACAGCCAGCGACATTTAGATGCATGAGAAGGCGACAACAGAAAGCCAGACTCTTAATAGCACCATCCGTGATTGACTGTCATAAGCACAAAAACAATCAGACTTTCAAATTTACTTGGAAATAAAACTGTCAACATTCAACATTCCCGCTTTAGCTGCTTTCAATTCGAATCAGACGGTAAACTAATGGTTTCCATGTATTCCATTACATCTCACATCTGCTAGTCATTGTAGTCCCAAGAAAACGATTTGTACATAATTTCCATTCAATTCAATAGTTTTGTAATTGAACCAAAAAACTCAGCGAAGAACAAGCAAATGAAAACAGCATGTGGAAAAAACAGCATCAGATAACACAGGAAACTCAGAACATGTACATTGTACCGAAACAAACATCAAGAAAACATAAATCCTATGCAACCAAACTGCCTGCAACAGATTAACCGTGGTTCAATGGGACTTTCTTGATACGTATTTCTTGTCATCACTGCTACTCTGTGTTGGCTTGCGATTATAATTCAGTACTTGCTGACTCACAACAACACTGTAAAATTATTGATAATCGGCAAACCATTTAGGCAATTGCAAATACCCTGCAGTGTGATATATCGAGCCTTTCCAAGTAGGCACACTGCTGTGCAAACTTCTGGAGTCCAAGATCAGTGACCGCGGGGCACTGCGATGCAGAGACAGTTCGCAGATGCAGGTTGCTTCCAACTGCTGACAAACTCTGAAATCACAGACAATCCCAGTTATTATCAGCAGAAGAACACTTATCACCATTTTCTCATTGGAATTTGGGCAACCATTTTTCTCACTGTTCAGAAGATAGAGTGCTATACAAAGTCGTCGCATCAAATCTAAGTTTTTTATGTTCAGAGTATTTTGCAAAACATCTACTGCTTCTAAGTATAATTTTGTATTAACTTTCATGAAGCTGTTTATTTTGAGAAAGGAAAAATTAATAACAAGTGCTCGTGTTAAATAAAAAAAGTGTCATTCGTTTTGTTATTCCTTTGCGATAATTGCTCTAGTTTTCATAACTGACAGATTCATAAAAGCACGACCGTAAATAACGTATTGTATTTACATAACTTCTAAGGCAAAGTATGACCTACTCAGAGGCACGCCTAGTGTATTGAGCCCCATGAAATAGGAGAATGTTAATGTTTTACTGACTTCTCAGCAACTTACACTAAAATTTATGGACCTCCCAGCGATTTTCATTAAGTCTAATGGACCTCCCAGCAGTTTTCACATGATTTTATGAACTAGCCAGCGATCTCCGTTCAATTTTATGAACCTCCCAGCCATTTACGCTGAGTCGTATGGAACTCCCTGCGATTTCCATTAATAGAAATTGAGGTATTTTGGCTTTAAGCAGCAACAAGTCTGAAAGACCTGAGTTGAATGCCACAACTCTGGTAACCGTGTAACCAGTAGGAAATTGTGAGCATCTACTGACCGCTTTTGGATGCTGACGATGGACGCATCCGTGAGACGGATGCAGTTTGTCAAGGTGAGTTCCTGCAGTCGAGGGCCGCACGTTCCGTCCATCAGGAACTTCACTCCGCTGTCCGTTATTCTAAAGAAGCACATTTCCGCACGCCACGCGAGATATTATCAAAACAGAACAATCAAATCTTCCATACATTCATTAGCACATATAACTATGTGGTGCACTAAACTAACCTGCTGGCACTCCATAAATCTTCACCTAATAATAATAACAATAACAGTTGTGATTCAACGCCTCAATGCGGTTGCCTTCCACAGCAGTTTCATCCTCTCAGATCTCTACACAAAGGGCCATTCCAGAATAAACATCGTTGTGTACTGCAGCGGTGGTTCTCAACCTTTCTGAACTCAAGGCCCACTTCAAAAATTTTCACAGGGTTGCAGGACCACTGCAAAAATTTTCAACTGCTAGTGACTACACAAATCTACAAATTCCTAAAATTTTTGCAGCTCTAATATAAGAAATTTTGGTTTTGTATCATAAAATAATAAATCAGGGACATTTTCAGGGGGTTTTACGGGTTCAAAGCCAAAATAATTTTTTTTTAACTTTCTTTGAATATTGCTTGCCAATCACATTCAGTGAGACCCCTGAAAGATTTTCTGGTTATGCCTCTGATAAGTTCTATGCTGTGAAAATAATAGTATTGACCAATTCTTCCAGATAACATAATGGGATGGAGCAGAGATCATTACAAGTCATCAATTTCTTACAAATTAGCATCTGTAACAAATAGTTGGATAATGAAGGAGGGTTATGCTAATCACCTTTTTTTGGCCTACCCCCGTCAAACATTAATGGGCGCGGTAGTGTAGTGGTGAAGGTCGCCGCTTTGCAAACGAAAGGTAGCAGGTTCGAATCCCACCCGCCGCATAAGGACCTTGAGCAAGTTCCTCACTCACAATTGCTCGTTGCGCTTCAGCGTGTAAACTCCGACACACCTCCGGGCTGTAGACGGGACCGCCTCTGAGTAGTAGGAGACTTGAAGGGGCGGTATAGAAATGTGTGAATAAAAAATAAAAAATAAATAAATTAACAAACCCATAACTAATTACATAAACGATATTGATCAACCAGTTACACTTTTTGTAGGAACAGATCTCATACCTAACACAGTCCGTCAAATTGAGAACAGTGAGTGGACTAAACATGAATGCCTTCAGACTGACATCCGAGATGTTGGAACAGTCAATGAGAGAGACATGACGGAGGTCAGAACAGCTCTTGCCCAGAGACTTTATCGCCTGATCCGTTATCTTGTGATTGTCTAAAAGTAAAAAAGAACAACCGCATTTATGTGAAGCTTTCAGCAATTTATGGCTCTCGACAAATTGTTTCAAGCTGGTAATGATTATGAAATATTGTTTAGCTAAGACAAATAGTAGCTGGATGACATCACGTTTTACTTTTGGATATTGACCTCTGCCTAACGATTTTGATTTCACTAAGCGCCTGTGAATAATAGGCTGGTTCTCATGACTTTGTTTTTGTGGGCGCTATAGAAGTTATGATTACGATCCTTGTTACGACGACATTGCGACGGTACGATGGAAGAGTAAACTAAAAAGTAAGGGATAAAATGCTGCCATATGCCAGCAACAGCTGAAACAGGGTGGCAAAGCTTGATGGCATAGTTGGTTGCTAGTATGGTAATTACTGACTATTGACAGCATATTTATTACTATAATTTTACAGTTTTTATCCTTCAAATTCCAAATGCACTGTCAGAAGCAAGAGTAAAGTCACACTAGTCACAAAAACGCACAAACTGTAACAAGCTTGTCCAAACAGAGTGTTGCAACATTAATAACAACAGGTAATCATTCTAAATAATAAATATAGCCATAATTCTGTTGGTTTTAGTATTCTAAAAAGTCATTGTAATCAAATTTCAGCACGAAAACTAACTGTCTAGTTTTAGCCGAACGAGCTTCTTGTTGGCTGCAAGTTTTTTGAAAGACTCATCCGAGACATTTGTTGATCCAAGTAATGACAATGACTGCAGTCTTGGACATTTAGTCGTAAAATGCTATAAAATGAGAAACAATATACATATTATATCTAAACAATAATACTCGAACTTCCGATGATGCGGTGATGCGGTGATGTGATGATGCGATGTTTGTCTGACCCCGCCTAACGCTCTGTAATTTAAATTTAAA
>JAQFXW010001485.1:0-14828 GCA_034693945.1 Dendrobaena attemsi | reverse complement strand
TCACTTTCTGCCAACCGCAACATAGATTTATAGAAAATACAACTGGAATCCGAATGATTATATCCTTTAACTGCAGTATAAGCTACACATGCTCGTTACCAGTAATTATTGGTCCACCCCTGCCAGTCGATTGTAACTGCCACAATTCCATGCAGAGAGTGACAACTTGGAGTGCTTGCATGGTAGCCTATGCGGTTGCATCGGTGTGTAGTCCGATAATCTGGTATCCCCAGCATGTCATGACGAGATTCTAATTCGTTTGGATCTCAGAAAAATGTATTTCAACGATTTACATTACATTTTCAGCCGTTACTTTTCTTCATCGTATAGCTTTCGAATTTACTTTTGTTGATGTCACGTTTGTTTGCTTAGCACAACATCCTTTGACAACATCCTTGCGACTCTGAAGAGTTGAAGACGCTGGAAGTTATCTCAATAATGAAACTATAGAATCAGTTTCCTTATTGCTTTTCGGAAGTCTGGATTGATGGTTATTATAACATAAGACATTACATAACATAAAGACATTACATTACAAGCACAGGGCAAGTAGTTTACGAACTGTCTGGATCAGGAGTAGGACTGCTTTTTAGGACTACTTTTTCAAAACATATCTGGCAGACACAAGAATTCATATAAAGTATACAGACTCGTAGGTAAATGTTTTCTGTTAAACTTGCTAGACAAGGAAATCATTTACATAATGGTTTTTGGCCAAACATCAGATAATTCTGTGGGGCCTCTTTTGCACACGAGCTGTTGTTGTGTTTGCTTCCATTGCACATACTGTCAATTCTTGGCCCTGTTGTCACTTTTCAATAACCATTCACACGTGTAAGTCACTTTCAATAATACAGTCAGGATCTGCACTACAGTAGGGCCTAAACTATACTTGGTCTTCCTCATAATTATTATCAGTAGACTTCAGCGTTAAAATGCTGCTTCACACAAAACATGTTGTAGCAAACGTTTGATTGTCTTGTGGGAGAGCAACGCATATCCATAAAAGCTAAACTCAGCCAAAAGATACAAAAGACATAAGATGACGAAAACTGCTGCTGTTTAAATTGAATGTGTAAACTTCTATCACGTGACAGTTCAGCTAAAGGTCAGATTCTTTCTCTGAAGTAACGTCCAAGCAGCAACGACCTCTAATGCATCCGGCGAGATCAGTCATGTAGGCCTATATAGAAATAAAGAAATATCCTGCATTCAATATGAAAGCATTTGGGCTAAATGTTAAAAATTGTAATGTATTTAAAATAATACATTCAAAAAGCTTTTGACCAAGAAGTTTATTTTGATATTAAAATTAAGTTTGCCAAGACTATTTATGTCATCAAAAAATATTAAGCCCATTACCTCGGAAATTAGAAAAATTGCGAACATGTCAATTCTAGGGAGGAAACAAAATAAATAATACAGGATTAACCAAAAAGTAACCTCCTAAGTTCTTTCCTAATATCTTAGTCAAAATTAGGTATTATAAAATGAAATTTTACAGACTGAAGGGAAATTCGTATTTACATGCAACTGCCAAGTATCACCAAAATATTTCAAATACAACAATAGTTATTCAACTCTTGGTGACGTCACCCACTTTTTTTGATGGGTCGAATAATGTTTTACAGTTTCTTGCTATTATGTCCGCCAGTAACTATTTAAAAAAGAAATGTCAAAATCTTAAAGGTAATTCATATCTACACAAAGCGATCAACTTATATTGAAATATTTCAAACGCCACAAAAGTTGCAGTACTTTTAATAAGTCCACCTACTGTATTCTAGTGGTTTAAAAACGTTTAACGCCAAAAAGTGTCCCCAAGAAATGGCTGCAACTTTCGTTGTGTTTAAAATATTTCAATAAAATTTGGACCCTATATATAAATGTGAATTACCTTTAAGTCTGTGAGATTTCATTAAATATTATTTACTTTTAGCGAAAATATTAGCAAAAGACTGCTAAACGTTCTTGAACCATCAAAAACAGTGGGTGACGTCACTAAAAAATTGAATAACTTTTGTTATGTTTGATATAGTTTGGTTAAATTTGGCAGTTACATGTAAATATGAATTTCTTTTCAGCCTGTGAAATTGTAATTAAAATTTCCTAATTTTTATCAAAGCATTAGGAAAAATCATAAGTCTCTTGGTTCACCTTGTAGAGAGATTAACACACGTTGTCTAATTTGAAGTAAATGAATGGGTTCATTAAAACACTGGGAAATGATTCAACTGTCAAAACCGGCGTCTCTGCATTGCCACAATCTCAATTCACCCTCCAGCCACACACAATCCAACTATAGAAGGACAAAATTATTTTCACCAATGAGTCGATGTCTCCTAATTCTCTCATCTCATGACCTCTCTTTTCTCTCGAGGTCTTCGCACCATGAGAAGCGCTCTATAAATTCGCAAATACAGTACAACATGTCTCAAGGATTTCCGGGAAAATGAGCTAGGTCATGGTAATTATTAGTAGAGTAATTATTACGCATATCTATCAGTTCATTAATTTGCTCACATTGTTTGCCAATATGCACAATCTGCTACAATTTAATCACTAAGGAATCATTTTTGTTACTGGCTGGAGCTGTTTTACCATTCTGTCACACGACCCTGGTCAGCGTCATCCATGTCGTTCTGTCGGTCACAATCAAAGCATTTGGAGGAGAAGCGTATCACCCGGATAAATATTGACGCAATTCTATACGACTAGGCAGCTATAACTGCGACGTCCGTTACAGCAGACGTGAACTTTCAGCTCTCATCGTGTGGCAAAAACATCCAGGAAACTGAATCAACTTAATATGCCTCTTGTTGTATAAATGGCCTATACTAGTGACTAGGCCTCTATACACTGTGTGTAACATAGTGTGTCTTTTTAAAAACTTTGAACAAGTGGTAATTCAGTCGGACCTATTGCTTTGGTATTAGACTATATGCTGAGCTTACTTTCAGAGCTCAGCTTCTCTTCTGATGATATCGGGTTAAATTCGAGTTAGAGTCTAAGTGCAAGGACATCGAGATGTTGCATGGATTTGGATGGACGGAAGGATGGATGGATGGATGAATGTATGGATTGATGAGTTTTTGAGTAATTGTAGGAATAGGTTGATAAGTTGGTTCTCCTTTCATGCAATCAATCATTGTCAAAGATCTAAAAATGAATGAAATAAATCATAAGAGGACGAGAGAATGAGGCGATGAACGACAAATTGGAACGATTACGTAAGACATATATACTTATAGGCAACAGAACCATCGACTGAAGGCATTGATTGCTCCAGTCATCATCTTGTAATAATTCAGAATAAAATTTAACACTCAAGCCCAAGATACACAAGACCTACATTCCTGTTTCCTCTTTCTTCCTTTTGTATTGTATTGTATCCGAACTTTTTTATATCGCATCTGACAGAGCAAGTCTGCTCAGAAGCTCTTCCGGCTCAATGACTCTGAGGGAAGAAATGTGACTTCAAGGAGCGGACAGCAGATGGAAGCCAGGCAGAAAGCAGAGAAGATCGCAGAGCTGGAGGAAGGCCATTCCACAAGGAAGGACCAGCTAAAAATAATCCTTTAGATCAGCCTCGAAACCGTGTAAACATGACAAGCGCATACACTCTTCATTCTTCTATTGCTTTATAAAAGATGTCGTCATCATCTGGCTAATATGTCTCTCAGGGATCACAACAACTGCCTCTCCACTCATCATACACATAATGACATAAGTACTAATTTGGACCCAACTTTTTAATATTATCATCTTTGGATTACGCCGTGTAATGAAGCGAGAGATATTTGCTCTGAAAGCCTCTGATAGCAATGTCTTTGCCTCTATCTACAATAGGCATTAATAGCTGATTATGTTGAATCACGTGGTCTGTTTGAGTCTGTGGAATTATCTTAATATCGAATATATATACAAGATTGTTAGGTCCTGCAGTTAGAACAAGCAATGTTGCTATGAAGTCGCATCGACAAAAATAAATTTCAGACCATAAAGACACTTTCAGGGAGTACGTGGCACTGCAAGTCTACAAACAGCGTTAACTGCGGATGAGGTATGCATTGGAGGCTGACTTGTAACAGCTTTCCGGACTCCGTCACCATCGAAACCTGGTCCATCTTCGGTCTACAATATATAAATTGCTTGAGTGTCAGTCACATTCGTCGAACGACCAAGTCAGAGACCTGCAGCTATAAAGTCTGTGCTAATTGAATTTCCGTTATAGCTCACAGTTACAAACACAATCTTTAAGCGTACAGTATTATTCACAGGCATAGACTATAGAAGGCAGGTGAGCCTACTGAAGCAGCTTTGACCCTGACATCAGAGCGATAAGTGCAACGGAAAGGATTCTTAGTCGACCGGGTGTTCGAGAAGGGTCCAGCGCCAACGAACCGGAACACATGTCCGAATCGTACCCGAATACGTCGAATGTGTAGCTGAGCAGGAGACCGGAAGTACTTCGACAGTTGCTGACCGCCACGTAAACCCTCTTTGGTCCGTCGTAAGTCCGCCTGCCCTGACAGATGAGGTTCCGACCGTGACTCGAGTTCATCGAAGCGCATCCGTTCCACGTGGCTCGGAAGCTGAGGTCAAGGACCTTGTCGGGCAGGTGTTGGGACTTGATGACGCCCTCCTTGTGCCAGCAGAGGCTCGACCAGCTGAGGCGGGCCATGTCCTCGTCCCCGTACAGAATGACGTTCTGGACCTGCAAGTGGTAGGGGTAGGAGAAGCGATACGTGAACCCACCCCCTTCCGCTCCCACCGAGATGTTGGCAATGAACCCGTACCACGTCGACGACACATTCAGGTTCCCCTCGATGCGACAGATGGGACGGACAGGGGTCGTCGTCTGAGAGGACGGTGCAGTGGGTGAGGCAGCATTAGCCTCCCTCCCGGCGGTGGTTGGCACAAGGGCTGCCCGAGGAGAGGGAGCAACGGACGGCACAGTGGGCTGTGGCAAGGGGCTTGGTGGCGGTTGCCTTGTGGTCGGACACTCTCCCACCTGGCCGTAGGCTTCGATGCGATAGTTCAGCTCTAGTCCGGTGAGGGTGGCGCAGTTGCTGACTGCGATGTACCAGGTGGTCGGGGGGTCATCGGCTGACCCTCTACCCTCCCGGATGAAGCTACGACCTCCCTTGCAGACGTACGTTGCCACGTCGTTCGGGTGCGTCATGTGGCATCCGGACCAGGAGAACTTGGGAGTGAGACGGAGTATCTGTTCCTCTTCGGGGCTGAGAAGGTACTCCTTCTGCCAGCAGTTGTTCCTCTCAGACATCGCTCCTATCTGCTGGTCGGTGTAGAAGAGAACGTTCTGGCAGCATCTTTCGACCGGGTAAGAGAACTCGAAGGTGAGGCGACCAGTCGATCCAAACGTGATGTTCGCTATGAACCCAAACCAGTTCCTGTCGGTCAACAGACGAGACTCGTAGACGCAGGGAAGGTCGGCCGAGTGGAGCCACGCACCGTCGTACTTGGCATCAACGAAGGCAGCAGCAGCAGCAACCACGCACAGAGACAACAACCATCGGATGCAAACCATGATCGTCCATTGAACCATGACGAACTCTCTTCATATATTGGTGGAGGGGCTGATTCACTCTCCGTTACCTGTACTTTGTCGTTGTGCACCTATTCCGCATGTCTTTCAGATTCTTGGACTTCTAAAGCGCCATCCTGTGATTGCTGTGATTCGATGCCAATCAAAATCCTTATAAAAGTTTATATTCATTTGTCGAGGATGGATGAGAACTTCAGTAAAGAAGTGTAAGCTGAAACGTCAAATAAACACCTACATTAAATGACACACAACGTAACATGATTACCAATTAATCAATTAATACAGCAACCCTCGAGACATAACAACAGTACTCATGAGTGCTATAGTCAAGCACAGCAATTAATCCACACGCAAATCTAAGTAAGCTGTACACGTATTATTACGCAAGCATGCATGGATGGATGAATTTATGAGCACCGACATGAAATATAGGAAGGCATTGTAACCAGTGTAATCATGCATGTAAAGTGTGGTGGATTATTCGTATGTTATTTTATAGGCTATAGCCGTACTGTTTAGAAACTCCTTCAAAACTTCTTTAGAAACTAGGAAAAGATGAAGACCAAAGTCCTGGCGAAACAGGATATTGAGAAACGCTAATAGCTTACACAAAGCAGAGAGACACGAAAGCAATCAATAATGCTTCTGAATGCGAATTCAATTTTCACTCGTATCAGGCATATAATATATGTGGCATTTAATAAATTCTCTTTCAGAAGCTTACGACCTAAACACGAACCAACATATTATGTTCTTTATTATTATTTTTGTTTTAGAGGTTTCTTTAGCTTCTCTTCAAGCCTCCAAATCGAAACAGAGATTGTAAACAGACGCAGAATGAATTGTTCAAGACATGATAATCATTTTGCACATATGCCGAATAGAAGCGCCACAGAGAGCAATAATTATTGCGAGTGAAAGACTTGCTCTAGAGTGTCTTGAGGTGGATTTGAACCACTTTGCCATTACGCCCCACAGTGTGTATGTGTGTGTGAGAAATGGAAACTCGCTGACAACCCAAGCAGTGCTATTCACAAACCAGGCTAATAGTTTCACTCGGCATATAGAAGATTGAATAGATTCACATCAAAAGCACCGACTGCATGGGTGTAGGGGGGGAACGATGTGGGAGCCCCAGGCGTAAAAAAAATCAAAGAAGGCTGTAAACAGACGTAGAATGAAATGTTCAAGACATAATAATTATTTTTCCATTTGCACCAAACATTTCAACGATGGTCACGTATAGAGAAAGATCAGCTTGTACATTTCTCACAGATGTTTTGTGGGACTGGTACGAAGAGCTTACGAACCGAGTTTACTTCCGACAAGATCCCCCCCTTCAGATCGACCCATCCTTCGCTGACTTGGCGGCAACGTCGTAGGCCCCTGAATAGCGACGTATAGGCCTAATGAATCTCGGCGCTTTGCACGAGATGGTAAACGGTTAAATTCGACTTCTGTAATTTATTTTATTTATTCGTAACTTTTCTATACTGCCTCTTCTAGTCCACTACTTCTCAGAAGCGGTCTCGACTACTGCGCGGAGGTCTGTCTGAGTTAACAAGAATAAGCACCTGTAAAGCAGTTGTGTGCAAAGGACTTGCTCAAGGTCCCTATGCAGTGGCTTGGATCTGAATCGAACCCGCGACGCTACGGCCGAAAGACTTCAACTTTTCCACTACACCACCAGTGGATTCAATCAACTCAATCATTCAGACTGTGGGATTGTGATGCGTTCGGTCATTGTGAGTTGATAATATCCTCTCACCGTCTTTCAGAGATAGGGCGAGCATACAAATTCTAATTTTTCATTAGACACACATAGGTTATCATTGTCTTTCAGTTTCAATTAACATTTCTAGTTTGGTAGGCATTGTTTGGTGCAAGAGTCTGGAGTGTAAGTAAGCTCTGGAATTTCTTAATTCACTCCAGCACCAAATAATAATTATACTGCACGAAAGCAAAGTGCAGGCCTACGTGCAAGCTCATTGGTCACATCAGTCTTAAGAACACCTTTCTCTCTCTTTCTCTTTCTGACTTTCTCTGTCTCTCTGCCTTTCTGGCTCTGTCTCTGTTTCTCTGTCTCTCTCTGACTTTCTCTGTCTCTCTGCCTTTCTGTCTCTATTTCTCTGTCTCTCTGTCTCTCTCAGCCTCTGTTTCTATCTTTCTCTGTTTTCACTGTCTCTCTGTCTCTGTCTCTCTTTCTTCCCCCCACCGTCTTCAGCTTTTCTCTCCCTCTTCCGTAGCTTTTGCCATACACTGCAGGTTCTTCCACTGTTTCTCTACCTTGTAGGATGAAATATAAAGCGTGTAGCTTTTTTGTAAGATGCTTTGAAATATGCCATAGGAAATGTCCTTGTCTGTTTATAAATGTTCTGAGACTGGGGAAAATAAAGAATTCTTCCTACTGTCGTGTTATTCCTGTTAACATTTCAAGACCAGAAATCCGAGTCTCATTATACGACATGCATGATGCTCAAGACGGGGGTCTATATATAATCACAATATGTTAAGGTTTTCAGTCGAATTGACGCAAACAACTGATACCAAGAGGAATTAATTCAGTAAGACTAGGCTATACGTGGGGCGCGGTAGTGTAGTGGTGAAGGTCGCCGCCTTGCAACCGAAGGGTCGCAGGTTCGAATCCCACCCGCCGCGTAAGGACCTTGAGCAAGTTCCTCTCACAATTGCTCATGGCGCTTCGGCGTGTAAACTTCGACACACCTCCGGGCTGTAGTCGGGACCGCTCCGCTTCTGAGTAGTAGGAGACTTGAAGGGGCGGTATGGAAATGTGTGAATAAATAAAATAAATAAAATAAAAAATATATATAATTATATGTATACGTTTAATCCTCCATCGGTGCCCATCATCTGCAGCTACCCACCTTCCTATCCTCCCTTTCCATATATAGCCTGCCCTACATCTATCCACTGATTCTTCGTCTCTCATCTTATTTTTAACCCAAATCTCTGCTTCTCAAACCAAATCTCCAACCTGTCGCGTATCTGCTGCATGCATATTCGTGACCTTTTACCGCATCCGACCTATAGTGCTTAATTGACTTCAAAACTGCCTTCACCATTGCCACCTCTATTGTTCATTCAAAACTTGATTATTGCAATTCGTTATTCTTCAGTCTAGACTCCACCCAACTAAAGCAAAATAATATAACTAATCCAAAACTCACTCGCCGCGATAGTTATAATGTGTATTGACATACCATAACACAGTGTTTAGCATGCAGACATCCTCAAGCTTTGAAAAGTCTTGGTCGTGGTCTTGAAAAATCAATAACTATATATATACAACTCCTGCTTTTAAATGCATTTTCAATGTAAAAAAAGGGCAAAGACTTTCGCGCTCATGCGCGAATATTTTTAACCAGGTTCAAGGTATGTATCTCCACCTTTCAGGTCGACAGCTGTTGCAAACTTATTTCAGATTGTTGCTAACAGAAAAATAACTTCAGAATTTCTCATAAGGTGGGCCTAACTGCCACAGAAACACGTATTTATTGACAGGCCATTACTTTTAACACATTTTCGATGCAAAAAAAGAGGTAAACAAATTTTTTCGCGCTCACGCCAGAATATTTTTTCGCACCAAGTCAAAAGTGTCCTTCCCACCCGTCAGGGAAGATCGCCACCACTGTCTGCCTGGTCTGACCTTCCGGAATTCCGACCCTTTATGTATCACCACGAATAACCTGGATAGCTTAGCGCTCGGGAATGGGTCTACTGCTCTGCGCTTGACCTCCGAATAGCGCTGTAGAAATATCAAGATTACTATTACGATTACTATCAAGCACGAACGCGATGAGATTAATTTTGAATTTGTGGGCAAATTTGATATTAGTAATAATATTGCATCGTGGACAAATGTGTCCGATTTCTAAATATTAAGTTACTTTCTTTTTCGGTTCTGCTTCTGTCAGATGAGATCTCATCTAAGTAAACAACTTTCGATCGAATTAAAGAATTCTCGTTGACAGTTGCTATGGCATACTATATAATATTATAATTATAATAAATTATATTTGTTTATTACATCTATGGGCGCCTGAAAACAGTTGGCAATCGTTCACAAAGCTGTTTTCACCGAAATGTTCATAAGAAACCACACAATGGTTCTAAAGGTGGTCTTCAATTAGGCCTAAATGATCTTCAAGGTTTCGTCAGCTAAATTATGTAATTGCTAAGGGATAAGTTTTAACTGTAATCTGTGCTCGTTTTGATGATAACGGAGAACGCCGACAATGATAACAATGATTCATCCAACAACAATAACAGCACACGACGACTGAAGAGACAATGTCGACAGCTACGATGGTCACATATACTAAAGAGGAATGATGACACGACCCTGGGTACAACTATCTCCATACAATGATTACATCATTATTTTCTATAGAGTAGCAATGCTAAAACTGGCGTCAACCGCATAACTGAACAATGCAACATTCGTACAATGATTATAACGACGAATTCCAACTTCCGACATCTAATCAACTCAACCAACTTATGATCTCCACGTGGACGTTATCCATCCGCAACAATCCAGATACATCCGTTTGTACATTATACTCCATCAATTCATCCATCCATTCGTTCGTCAACCGATCTCTCCATCAGTTCATCCATCCATCCTATGATCATTCAATCCATCTATCAATGCCCACCGTCAATCCGTCCATCCATCCATCCATCCATCTATCCATACATTGATCCATCCATCCTATAATCATTCAATACATCTATCAATCCCCACCGTCTATCCGTCCATCCATCCATCCATCTGTCCATACATTGATCCATCCATCTATTCATCCTTCCATCTATTCATCCATCCATCTATTCATCCATCCATCCATCCATCCATCCATCTGTTTTTAATTCTGTCCCATACATCCGGTCGATTCATGAATTCCACCAACATTCGCCATACATGCATTCAGACCAGTTCTATATAGGCCTATCGCTTTCAAAATGCATGAATGCCCATTATATAAATATTATACATATATGCACATAAGCGGATGTATCGGTGTATATTTGAGTGATTGTGTATATAATATACGTTGGTCGATATAGAGGTTTCAGTTACAACATGGACGACGCTCAGAGTGGAATAGGGAGAGATACACACACAAAGAGAAAAAGACGGACAGACAGACAGAGACAGACAGACAGAGACAGCCAGACAGAGACAAAAAGAGACGAACAGAGAGACAGAGAGGGAGAGTGGTGCAGGAAGTGTACGGATGAACTGGAAACGGCAATCCGCCGTGCACGCAATACCACCATCACCCACCCACCCACCATCACCCACCATCACCCACCATCACCCACCATCACCCACCATCCAATAATACGTGGAATATTGAAGAGCTGCGGCATGTAGGAGAATGATGAGGCGATGTTGCAGACCCTTTCATGCATGCGAATGTAACATATAATATAGGTCGGTGTGTTTTATATATCGTTTCTATGGGGAGGAGGGTTTTGTAGCGCGTGATATTAATACGCGTGCGGCTCAATGAAAACACACCTCTCTGTCGACATAGAATCATCGCATGCGCTATATAATAGATGGATGAACAACCTGATGTATATAATAATGATACAACGCGTCCCCCTCCCACTGCATCCAACCACCATCGAACATTGTCAGCAATAGGTATATGTATGTATTATGTAACTTAATGTATTTCTACTGCCATAGATATGTATATTATGACGTGCCTGTGCGTGTGGAATCAGGTCATAGGTCGACGTTGATGCATTCTCTAACAGCTCGAGCTCATCGCTTTATGGTCTTCATTGCATTTACCAATTACCACAGTTACCTCTGTTCCTTGTTCATACCTCAGCAGATTGCATCGAATTTATAATGAGCTTCTAAATGTATAATGTAACACGCATGCATATACAGGCTTTCGTATATGCATACAATACATACATGCCGGTCTACAACTTTACATACACACATACACGGTTATGGTACATTAATAAGCACATACATAAATATATACATACATACATACATAC
Organism: Dendrobaena attemsi; assembly: GCA_034693945.1. Classification (NCBI taxonomy): domain Eukaryota; kingdom Metazoa; phylum Annelida; class Clitellata; order Crassiclitellata; family Lumbricidae; genus Dendrobaena; species Dendrobaena attemsi. Next base: position 3,211 of record JAQFXW010001485.1, on the reverse strand, counting down.
ACAGTTACAGACATACATACATACATATACATACATACATATACATATACATACATACATACATACATACATACACTAATACTAGGCTGTTCAGAGGTGCTCCTACGCCACCTGGATATAGAAGGTCGAGTTTACCTATGAGAAGCTATACGGAACTATATATTCTATCTGATATTCTTAGTGCCAGCGTTTTATTCACGGTGTTGACTGCATACCCACGGATATTGGCGAGAGAAGGACTTGCTTAAGGGGCTCATAAAAGAATACATACATATACATTATACAAAAATATACATGCATATATCTATACAGACATGCATACATATGCAATGCATATTACTTTTAAATGTATAACCACACGTGCAGCCACGTGAGTGTCTTTATTGCAGTCAAGACCATCCTTGTTCAATTGCAGATCATTGTCATGTTGGGTCTGACTGTATAGATGGTACCTGGTTATGGCTCTTACTTGAGTGGCGTCTAATAAATAAGTCTCCATTTTGCATTGTCTTAAGAGTGCGTTGCATCATTTCGCATCGTATTGCATAAACAAAGCTCAATCCGTCTGACCTCATTCCACGTCTAATGAGTTCGTTCCCACCCCCACCCAGCATCAGCAGCAGCAGCAGAAGCAGCAGCAGGGCAGACTACAGCAGCGTCCTCAAATGGTCCTCTTGGAATATCAAGGACCACTTCCACCCAACGTTCCCATCTTCACGTCTATCAGACTCTATTGTAACCAGCGTCGATTCGATCACCGTCTGCCTTCCAGATCATGAGAACCACATCGAGTGAACTGCTGCGTCTGTTAAACTCATCTGTTCACCTTTTCTCAGTCAATAATATCACATTGAACCCGTCTGAAAAGCGATCGCCTTTTAAAGTATAGCTACTACTTGTCGACTATTGGCTATTCACTCGTTCATGTATTCCTTCCTACCTCCATTTATTCATTTATTCATTCTTTCTTTCGCTATAAAGACACATATAGCGCCCTTTCAAGGTGACTACTCAGAAACGTTCCTGACCACATCACTGGTGAAAGGACGGATTTGATGTAAATGTATCGGTCTGTAGACCCTGTGGAGCAAACGTAGCGCCAAAGGCATGGCCGGATTATCAAATGTGGAGGCCCTGTTCAGTAAATTTGTGGGAGCCCCGGGTTCACACAATCACACAAATGAATAGTTTCAAATTGCAGTTCGTCCAGTAATTGCATAACCAATTTTTGGGCTGTTTTGACCCCTAGCCAACTCTGTCAAAACTGTAAAATATCCAAGACCTCAATAATTACGCCTATGTGTTAGATATGTTTAACCCCCTCCTCCCGAGAAATTCTTCATGACAATAAACATACTTAGGCCTAAATGTTGCTGAAAAAGTACCATTATTTAATTATTGACGAAGTGAAATAAGTTTGAAATTTGTGCACTCTGATATATTTTAACCAGAGTAGGCCTATACATTTTATAAAGCAATCTTGCTTAAAATCTTTACTGTTTTGCACGCGTTCTACGATGGGAAGAGTTTTAATAGGAACGATTTCTGATGAAATCATTCCAGATGATGAACGGGGGGTATATCTGAAGCCGATTCCTTTTTGTTTTAATTGTTCTTCGGTAAGTCAGTGTTTAAGTTTTAACAGCTTCCTCCTTGTCATATTGTTCCTTTTGCCTTCTTTCTCTTATCTTTTCTTCCCAGCATCGACACATCGTAGACTCTGCCGTTCCACTATCTGATACGTAGAATAGGGCCTAGGCCATGAACAGACCTAGACTTGCTTGCGAAAGTTGTGTGCATTAACGCTGAGCATTTTCAAATAATTTGAAGTGAAATGTTTAATATAAATTTGACTAAATGTGACTTTGTGGGGGCCCCTACGGTGTGGGGCCCACGTGCAGCTGCACATGCCTTAATCCGGCCCTTGCCAAAGGTAGACCATTCCAAAGTGACGTAGATGATGTTTTATACGAATTTGTGTAAACATGGAAATGGAATGTTCTTGTTTTCACTGGTATCGTAAATAGCAGCAGAAGCAGCTTTAATCTAAGACTGAATTGAAAGGCAGCACAGGAGCCAGTTCAATTGATTAGACTTTAATCAGATTAGCAGAAATGAGACTGCATGCTGATTGTAAATTCAGTAAAATTGTCAAACCTGTCTGAAGCAGTTGCAGAAAATGAAAAAAATATTATTCGAATTCTTCTGAGCAGCCAAAAGTGGGAAGTAGATAAAACCTCGTAATGGATCTCTTAACAGTTATATGGGTGTAAAACAAGTGAAATTGAGGCTTGACGTCAACATAATTATCTGGTATACTCTGGTATCCCATACCGCATTGTGTCATTTCTAATGATACAGGATGTCCAAATAAGTTCATTGTTTGTTCACTGTCTGACTTATTTACTCTAAAAGCCATGGACAAAATGTATATGCAGCTCCTCACATAATATATGGTAGCCCTACGTCGAATAAACGGCAGCTTAAACAATGTTAGAGTCAATAAGGGGAAAGTATTAGTCAATAAGCGAGCAATTCTTAGGCAACTAGTAAGCCCGCGCAGACAGCAGAACCTAACGAGTAACAATGGCGGATTTGCGTTCCTCGAAGATATAATTACACGCTGAACAGAATTTTTTGCCTGCGTGTAGATCTGAAGAGGATAATCGTCACTATATACAGGGTGAGCAAAAAACAATACCCCCTACGTTTTTTGCTAATATTTTCGTCAGAGGTGAAACTCTTCAAATAAAATTTTACAGTCTGAAGGCAATTCATACTTACGTATTCCTGCCAAATTTCACCAAAATATTTAAAATAGAACAAAAGTTATTCAACTATTAGGGACGTCACCTACTGCTTTTTTGATGGGTTCAACAATATTTAGCAATTTTTGCTAATAAAATGACCGCCTTCGTTTATTGCCAATATCTCCTTCAAAAGTGGGCATTTTACAATAAAATTTTACAGGCGGAAAGGCAACTCATACCTACATATAACTGCCAATTTTAAAAATATTCTAAACAAATTAAAGTTATTCAACTTTTAGTGACGTAACCCACTGATTTTTAATGACTCAAATAACATTTAACAGTTCTTTGCTAATTTTTCCGCCAAACTTATATAAGTTGTAGCACTTTTAGTGAGTCCACCTCTAAATTCTGCTGATTTAAAAACGTGTAATACAACAAATGTTCTCCCAAAAAAGTGT
>JAQFXW010001484.1:0-14830 GCA_034693945.1 Dendrobaena attemsi | reverse complement strand
TGTGTACCTTTTATCGATGATTCGACGTCTTTAAAGCATGATAGGCCTGTGTTCGTGAACCCGCGTAGATATTCTTGATAGAATTCTACTGGTACAATTGTTTTTATATAATGCTGCAACTGAGGCTATAAGCGTGCTGAGCGAAAATCTACTGCTAATTTGAAGCTGTCGTATTTACTGGCTTGCCGCAGTAAAAGCATTTAAACATTACGGAATGACTTTCATGGTCTCAATGAGAATACAGGCGTTGACTTGTTTTTCAACACTGCCTATGATGAGAGAGAGTGGCATTCTGAATCTACAGAGAAGGGTTTAATGTATCGAGTCTGTTCAAGTGCCACTGATTCAGAGAATGCCGTTATAACATGGAATATGTTCTAACTTTTCAACTCTAGTTGACAGATTTGCCACTGGAACTGATACAGCGAATCTTCATAGAATCCATAAAAATGGAGGTGATGGATGTGCAGCTGGCTAAATCTGTGTGGAATGATAAAGCAGACGTCGTGTTAAGCAGACTCGCGACTGTCTGCCCGCAATGGAACAACGTTCTTACGACCGACTTCTTTAAGAATGAACTCTACAGAACTCTGGATCGAACTGGTAAGTAGTGTTCAAGAAATAAACCAAGTGGCTTCATGACGTGCTTAGGCTATACCACAAACGTTAACTATTTCTTGGAAATGAAATTGCGTCAAGTGCCAGGTACAGCGTGTAGGATTGCTTTATTTCAAGCATTAGTCTATATATAATGTGATTGATAACCTAAACGCAGAATAACGGTTTTTGCTGTATAAAGGCCATTGAGCCTAACTTTCAAGCTTGACCGCGAAAAGTACATATACATTCAATATCTACATACATAATATTACTTAATACTTATATATGCATTCTATATACGAATTTAGTTGTGAATATGCATAAATACAGTGTACATTACATAGTTCCTTCTTCTTCCATTTTCTTTGTCAGGCACGAACAGACGATGAGGCCTCTTTTCTGAGGTTTCTTGGTCCTGTATTCCGGGGTAGTGATCAATCCTTTTTTGTATGGTAAGAAAGCTGATGGACTTATTTAGGGTCTTTTTCCACCCCTAGGTGTCCTTCCAACACCCGCCTCCTGCGTTAGCCAGCACTTTCAGGGTTCGTTATGAGCCCGTCCACCGCTCGTAGCGCCCTATATCGGTGATTCTTCAGTCAAAGCCTTCTCCACTGATGGCCTCACCGGGCAAAACCCTTACTTGTCATGTTCACCCTCCCACCCCGATGGTGTGCAGATAGAACTTTCAACTTTGGCATACATGCAATGCATATATACAATTATGCATACATGTCACATAATGTACAACACATATAACATACATACTTGCAACATGCAAACACAAACATTATGTGTTAAGATGGAGCACAAAACTGAACGGATTGATAACGCTTTTAGCCGAGAAGACGATTCGATTGGAGATTCTGCGCCAGTTTCCACTCGACGAAGAAGGATCGATGGCGACGACCTTTCACGATGAACTGTTTATGATCTACCACTCGAGATACGAAGACTACCACGCGATTAAGGTCTACGACCGCAACAATTCGGAAGAGGTGAAAGATGTCGTCGAGCTTTCAAAAATATACCCGTCAGATCTTGCAGCCTGCAGCGTGTCAAACTGCCTCTATGTGCTTGGCAGCGGAGGCGGCAATCGTCCAGCGTGCATTGTCTTGCGCATTACAAAACAGGATGAGGATCCTCAGTTTACCGTTTCACCATTCATCAGAGTAGCGGGTGAGGATGACGGTCTGTGTATAGCTGCGAGCGGTGACGTGCTTCTATATCGCCACAGAAGTGAAAAATCTGACAAGATAGACGTCTACGATGTGAATGGTGCCTTGCAGCATCAGATAAAGCTGTCCCCAGCCCTGCGGATGATCTACAACATGTTCGCAAGGTCCGACGGCAACCTTGTCCTGGTATCAAAGAGTAAGAAACGAAATTACGGAACGAAACTGACGGAAATTGACACGAGTGGCAAAATCATCCGCCAATACGAGTCTTCACTCGACGTCTGGCATTCAGTTTGTCAGGCAGACTCACGCGGGCGCATTGTCTTTCTCGCGGGGCTCAGCGCAATCGAGCTACTTGATCAGGAGTTCAATCTCCTCAATATCGTCGGTTCGATACCCGATATGAATAAGTCGCTGGACAGGCCCATAATTTGCTGGTCTTTCCCCACTCTGCACTACAACAGCGCAAAGAACGAGGTATGCACCATTCTCAAAGACCAGGGGCAGGCTGTGCTGTGCATATTTCGTATGGCAGAAGAATAAACGTTTCCAAATAATTCCAGCGTCTGTAAGACAGTTTGAGATACATTGTGGCTGTTTGTTTAAAGTCTCAAAGAACTTTGGGGATATTCCTTTCGAATATAGGATACGCTATATACATTGAAACTTCGTCTGCAAACGCATCATTTCGTACAAAACATTTGAATCTTTCCTACTCTTATTTCACTGAAATTTATTGTGTTATTTCTCGCTTGTTGGCTTGTAGCTTCAAGGAACTGCACAGAAATTCCGAAGCAAAACTTATTACGATTATTATTATCTGAAAAAATTAAATGTATAGTGCTTTTGATTCTAAAAAATAAGCTCCTGCCTTTGCTGAGACTTTGTAAGATGTCTAAGCCCGATGCTGAGTACCATCAATAAGGCCTATACACTTACTTACCCACATGTTGCTCTGGTATGATGGTGTACTGCGGCAGTCTAAGTTTTGCGACCGAAGCGTCGCGGGTTCGAGTCAGACTGAATACCCACTACGGTTGGGACCTTGAACAAGTTCTTCACTCACAGTTACTAGAGGCGTTTCGGCGTCCTAACTCCGACATACCTCCATGCATCCCGTGTAGCGACATTGGGCAAGTTGCTTGCACACACGTGCCTCTGTCACCAAGCAGTATAATTTGGTACCGGCGTCAGCTGCATGGGAAGTAAACGGCAAGTCCTGCGATACACCGGCCCGATGTCCAGGCCCTTGGGATTCGTCCATTGCCGACTCAGGGCCATTGAAAAGGAGATGAGCGCCTCCCAATGGGCCTTCGGCTCGTGGCTGGACTTTATTTTTTACTTTACTAGTGAATGAATAATTAGTTGTTCTGATGGGTCTTTTCCTGACTTTTGGGAGTTGAACTAGAGCCTCATGCACTTCGCGCCAACGTGTTTTCAATGCTCCACCGCCCCTCCAAACACTGCTACTCTACCTCAGCTCATCGCTTAAGTCTCTTTCTGTCTCTTTTCCTCGTTCTCTTCTTTTCCTTATCCTTTTTCCTCTTTCTCTTTTTTACTTGACCGCTTGCTCGGTCTCCAACCTCCACTCTTGTTATTTTTATTATGCCCCTTACATTCGTAATATTCGTCGAATGCTCATTTCTTCCAATCTCTTTCTATTATTCCGTCTCCTTCTCATTCATCCTCTTCTTCCTTCTTCTCCTTTCTCCTCCTTCGAGTCTTCGATGCTGCTCCCTCTTTCTTGATCTCGTCTCCCACAACTATAGGCCTATATTGCTTCCGATCATCTCCTTGCATCAAGTTCTTCTCTCTTAAATATATAGGAGCCGATTCCTTCTACTAATATTCTTCGCCAATCTTAAGGTGCTTCTCTCGTATAGCGCTGAGGTTTGAGGGCCATTGCACTTTAAAGGGAGTGCTTTCTTTGACTTCATTTGATAGAACTATAAAATATACACGAGGTTAAGATTTCGTGATTTGTGCAGTAAACTTCCTCAAAGGAAATGAGTGGAATTAGCTGAGCTTACCAGGGAAGAGCGGTTCCCGCGATCCAGTATGGAAAATCGAGTCCTGCCTCAGCGAAGGATGAAGAGGTCCATCCTGCCTCACCCAGGTCACTTGTCTCGCTCTCAAAATCGTCGAACGAAGAGACGGTCATGACGTCAGCGATTTCGTCATTGGAAGATGTGTTGTATGAGGTTACTGCTGAATGCGTCATCAGTAGTTTCACTAACGATGACGTTAGAACTGCCGCGACTAGTGAGTTGATGACGTAGTCGTTAAAAGACGACATCGTTTTCTGAGCGAGCTAGGGTGGATAATGGAAATTCGTGCTTACAACGGCGTGGTCCCCAACAGTTTTACGACATGCACATGTAGTAAAACTGTGGGACCCGCATGCAAGCTAAACTTGTGGAATACGTAAACTATGCTGCGGCGCATCTAAACTACTGAAACGCTGTAGTAGGCCAGACTAGGCTTGCACCGACTGAGCAGTCTGAGCTACCTAATAAAAGCCCACTTAGCACTGCACACGAATGTAGCCCTATCATATAGCCTATAACAGTGTCCATGCGTATTCCGTATCTAGGAAGTGGCTCTCGAATTTATCGTAGGCCTACATAATTATAAAATTATGTTCAATTGCGTAAGACTTAATTATGCAATCTTCAGTTTTTAAAACTCATCAACACTTCTGGGTAGCAGAATCTCTTGTTCGGACTGACTGACTGACTGACTGACTGACTGACTGACTGACTGACTGGCTGTCTGACTGACTGATTTACGATTCCACTGACTTTGTCACAACTGCCAGTTTTGCACGAGCTGATGCAGATCCGAAGACATCAATTGTTGTAGATGCACATCTCTCTCCAACTGCAGGATGATGCTGTTGGTTGGTCCAATGGTCCATATGCAGGTGTTTGAGTCTGATATATTATGTGAACTGATCTCCAGAGAACGATGGATGACAATGTTCGTCTCACGCTGAATCAAACTATCGCGTTGTCGACAGTCTTGACGTCGGATTCCACTAGTCACGACGCTTTATCCTTAATTAGAACAGACAGACAGACAGACAGGCAGCAGTCAGACCGACAGACGGACGGACGGACAGGCAGACATAGATAGACATACAAACTCAGACACACAAACACAGGCACATAGACATACACAACGAGACATGAAAAGACAGGCAGGCAGTCGCAGAGATGTAGGCCTATTTCATTTGCCGTGCGCCATGGAATGCGTTACTGCATGCAGAACGTTCTACTGTAGACCTAATGCTGATGTCTAATCGATCGCCAATGGCTCCGTCATTCGCTAGATGGAACTTGAAATTGTGGCAGTTGACTAATTCAGAGGTTTTTTATCTTTGCTTCCCGGACGAAGACGAAACGCTCAAGAAAGGTCTGACAAATCACTGACATAATGGCAGAGTTTAAACTATTGAAATAGACCTACTTCTTAAGCAGTTGCAATGAGAAGAGATGATGATGATGATGATGATAATGATAATGATGGATGCGACAATTTCTAGAGCGCCGTGAAAAGGACGCATGCCGTTGCAAGGACGCTCTTTAACGTTGAATCTAATTCAGTTCACTTCCGAATACGCGAGTTTAAAATAATAATTATTTTTTTAGTCTGGATTTGAAGGACTGTACATGGTAGCTGACGACCGTATTCAATATTTTGAGGGTCACGGGTTATTGTTCCAACACCCACAGGTCCAGCAACAGAACGAGCAATCGCCGAAAGGGGGTTGATCTTCGCACTTTCAGGTCCCCTTAACCTCAGGGAGGGGCTCAGTCTAGATGTCAAAATACGGCTGTAGTAGGCTTTGAGGTAGTCTAGCTGAAGCCATACCAAGAAGGGACTTGTAAACAAGCAGCGCAAGTTTAAGGTCTATACGATAACTGCACTGGAAGCCAATGCAGATCATCTCGGAGCAGCGGTGTAACGTGGTCGTACTTTCATCGGTTGAATATATAAGTCTGGCTGCTAAATTCAAGACTGATTGAAGTCTGTCAAGCAGATGTCTGTGTAGGTTATTACGACAATCGACATGAGTGACCATGAAGCAGACAGACGACTGCTGCTTTTGCTGCTTCGAAATGCAATGATCGTATAGGCAACTTTTGATGAGTCTCAACAGGCGGAACCAGTGACTCGCCAACTGACCGACGTGTGTCCTGTCATCAGCAGATCAGTGTATATCAAGTTAACTGAAACTGAAATGTCCGTTAACTGATGAATTTCATTTCCGTTAACTGAAACTGAAATAGAAACTGAAATGGGCCTAGATACTTAAATGAACCAAGAAACTGTACCTAAATAGAATCAGGAATGGCCAAAACTTTAATAGAAACTGAAATGAGAAAACGGAAATGAGAAAACGGAAATGAGAAAAAACTGAAATTGGTAGTGAGATGCATGCATTAATTCTAAAAAATTTTAAGTATTTTATTTAGTTCAATACATAATTTATTGCATCAGCATCTATTCATATTTCAGTGTTATCTTGCGATATTCCAAATCTTTGACAGTTCCATTTAGTTGTAGGTGATAACTCGACTGCATAGTAGTCCATGTTTTTCGATCGGCAGTAGTTACAGAAATAAAAGTATTAAAGAGTCAAAAAGTCAAGTCAAGTCAACCATCGGCGGGATAAAATGGTAACAGTTCAAGTAATGCATCTATGAGTAATTTTTTCTTCGACCTATTTCGAAGTGGCAGCCTCCCAAAAATGAGACAAAAACTATTGTTCATTGAAACGATTTAAATCTCTATTCAAAACGTTGAAACCATTGGCATCGGAAACTAAACATGAAGAAGCGAAGCTTAAAGTAGAAGAACTGATATTATTGTACATTACTGAAATAAGAACAAAAACCACTGACGAGACTCCACTCGATTTCTTTATAAGAAATGAGAAGAAATATCCTGATTTGGCAATGCTTGGTTTGCGCTTGATTTAGTATTAGCTCCAGCTTCTGAAGCTTGTGCTGAAAGAATCTTCAGTGTATGTGGGGATCTAACATCTGGGAAGAGAAACAAAACTGGAAGCCATATGGAAAGCCGTGTTTTTTTTAGATTTAATATGAGTGTCGTAGAAGGACTTCGTTAAGTCTATTTCATTAGTGACTAATCAGGACTGTCGATTTAAAAAAAATTGTGACTACATTTACGTACATAGATTATAAGCTTTCGTCAGCAGACGTTTCATTTGCCAATATATTTGTAATATTATAAGTATATGTTCATATTGATGCTGATAGATTTGCTTTGCAACATCAAAAACTGAAATAGAAACTGAAATAGAAATTGACTGAAAACTGAAATAGAAATTCATTGAAAACTTTAACTGAAATAGAAACTGAAATCATTCCGAAAAACTGAAATCAAAACTGAAATGAGGCTATTTCTATTAATTGAAATAGAAACTGAAACTGGAAAAAAATCCAAAACTTTAATTACACTGTAATTTGGTCGGTAATCTTGGTTAACTTTAACAATTGCAGTCTTTGCAGCTATGTTTCTACAACATTTTCTTCCAGCTGGACATGTATACTGGACAAGTATTCAACTACCCAAATAATAAATTTACTTATCTATTGGTCACAAAAGATTAAGGCTTTGCTTCAAGGAAGTCAACCTTTAACCTATAAAGCAAGCTTTGGTTCAGATGCAACAAGCTAAAGGCAGTAAAATGGAAAGAATGATGTCAGCTCCATAATCCATATTAAAGCAAAACATTGTGACCCAACATCAAAAAACAAAAATCATAAAAATATGTATCTGAAAAACATTGAAAATATAGTTCTGTGAATTTTTGTATCAGTCTTTAGAATTCTCCAGACGAAATATTGTCTGTGATACCAACAATCAAAACTTCAGGTTTGAAGGATTCAAAGCATTACACTAAATAGAAATGACAGTAATTCAGAAGATAATCAATCTATCCAAATTTCAGCATTCAGACTGTTTTCTATCCAACTTACGCAAACACACTGGATTTACAATTTCAGCAGGTCGTGACAGGGTCGTACGAGTTATTTAGCAGGTCGCAGAATACCCAAGCATTTCAATTTTGACTCATTAATTCTCAACTTTTGCTTTTATAAAATTTTAATCTGTGATTATATTCAATGACATTAGACCATAAATGTAAGGCGGTCTCACGAAAGGAGGCTTATGTCGGAAATTAAATATTCTAGATTGTGATCGATTTTCACAAAGTGGGGTGTAAAACGTTGATTCTTACTTCTTTGCATATTCATATAGTACACAATGTAAATTTTGGTTCTGTACAAAGTGTCAAAATCGGACTTTTTGTGACTCTTCAAACCACAGTTGGATCTTAAATAAAGTTACATCCTTATTGAACTTGGTATCACTCGAAAGATGTAGACCACATAAATTAATAATAATTATTATAGTCCGACGATTATGGGCTTAATTTAAAGGAACATTTGTAACTTGTGTCAAATCCTTAAATCACATTTCCCGAAAACTTCAATATTGTAGTTTCGACTTTTTCTGAGATTAAAACATTCATAACTTTGTCAAATATCAAGAACAATTAATGGCTTGTCTTTAAGGAAAATATAGCGCTTAAATGTGGTGTGAAAATCTCATATTTCATTTTCCATGACTTAAGACTCCTTTTGTGAGACCGCCTCACAAATCTTGCTAATATTTCATTTCCCCTAAATCTTTTGATACTTTGAAGTTTGATCCCATACATGAGATTGTAGGTACGAATAATAGCATCAACTGCTGGAACAAGTAGGCAGGTCATGAGACAGGTCAAAAGCAGTTACAGCGCCACCACAGGTCGTGGCAGGTCAGATGGTGGTGCTGTAACTGCTGGATTCGTTTCCAAATTACTCCAAATCGATAATATACATATAATATATAATTATATATATAATGTATGTAAGAATTATGTATAATTGTATATCACAAGTGACACATGTCTCTGGCCCTCTGCTCTAATTTGGATGCACATACACAGATGCACCTTAGTCTGACTCAAAAATGCACAACACTGAGAACTGTATAGCATTCACTTTCGACATCAATATATTTTTTAAAAGAGTAAGAAGCCATAACATGTGGCTAAATTGTTGCAATTCATCTATCCACTACTCAAACATGGCATGAACTATGCACAGGATAGTCTAGTGATGCCTTGCAAGTTTTATTGCACTAATTACTTACTAACACATACATAACTAATTATGTTAATTCCAAGAGAATCTTTGATTATTCCTAATTTTACCTTGAAGTATATCAGTCATTAGCATAGTAGACCATTCAATCCACTTAATTAATCGACCGACATGCATGAGACTAATGAGAGTAATATATTTTTTACTTGCATCCAGTTCACATCTGCTTTCTATTCTATTCCCATCTGCAGCAGTCATACGTATATAGGAGAGCAGTCCCCTACACTTGGGTCCTAAGGCAGACATGTGTATGAAGTGCTAGCAATTTCTTTTTACTCAGCCTCCGCATATGAGGGTAGGTGGTCATTGGGAAGATGAGACAATCTTCCCTTCCCAATGACTATGCACTATCAATATATTTGTAAGTTGGCTATACACATAAACTGCCATTAGATTGCGCTGCAGAACAGGGCACACTAGATGACCAATCGCTTTTGTCTCTTGCAAATCTTTTTTAGTTTTTGCAAAATCCATGTCTATTCATACCCAACTGTTTACTCTACTAACAGCTTAATTGTGTCAAGCTGTCTTCGTGTAATGATGTTACTGATTGTTTCATTCAATTTCTCTTAACCTGAAAATTTCCACTGTACATGGTGATATCTCTCCTCTCACTTTAGATCCCCCTCTGCAAACTTAATAATCAGTAACATGCTTAATTGTAGATCATGGCAGAGAATGAAGAGCAAACAAGACCATCATGTAAAGCACATGAATGAAAGCTTCTCTATCTGCTTGATCTACCATCACTTCAAATGGCGGATGACTCAGAGAGAACTTGTTAACCACACTACAGACTAACTGTGGGCACAATTGACAGAGAGAAGCAGAGCAAAGAAGCTCAACTGTTAACTAGCCTCTTGAACATCTTATTCATTGGCCATGTGCCTATAACTTTAGATACTGCCCGCAAATCATTCAAGCTGTAGAATATGGCTGGCCAGTGAAGTTTTTATTATAATGGCTCTGTGCATGTGGCTACACAACTGTGTCTCGAAACTGCCAGACAACTTTGAAGAGTGTCCACTTAAACGATGTCTCCGCTATCATAACCACCTACATGAAGAGTAAAACCAAGTGCACAGCTTGGCTAAAATCATTCTCTGTATATAGGCTCATCAAGTCCCCATGAATTCTCTTAAATGAATTACTCAGCAGTTCTACAGGAGAGGGGTCGACACAGCTAATACCAACATATTTCCCTGTGAGTAAACAACCAAACATACTTAGCACAAAGATCTACTGCCCTCTAGAGTCATTTCCTCAAAACAGGTCATCACAGATCATCAAAACTTCTTAGAACTGCCTTTGAGAGGTTTATGAAAGTCACTATAATGAATAAAAAGAGAAACAAGACTTCAGGTGAAGTAGCCAAGCCAACTCTGTCAATGGATTGATCTACATATCAAGAACATTAATACACAGTAGAAACAACATGAAGCCAGGAAGTTGTGGCAGGTTTAAAATTCTTGAACCTCTAACAAGAGTAGGTCACAGCCCTATGAGAAGTGCACAATTACCTAACCCTATATTACTATATTACACAATACACATGTTTGCAAATCTCTAGCAGTGCAGCAGGAGGCAAGCTGGAACAATGTCACAGTTGGTGGCCAGTGCTGTAGTGATGGATTTTGCTTACATAAATGATAATCTCTAATTAGCATTTCATGAACAAACCAAATTCAATTAAGCTATAGGATTTCGGTTAAGCCTCCTATATTCACAGGTGCACTAGGCACAAGGCATTGATGTTTGAAATTGAGGCCGTTACTGTGTTACTGCAACAGAAAAACTGACTCTCTCAGGAACCAAAAGCCCAACACATTCTAATTTTTCACTTATGTTGTAGTTTTAAGTCAGCCTGGTTTTCCTTTATTTCTCATAAAGCCATTGCCAATTCTATATAGCATCAACTACTAGTCAGTCAACATGTGATCACAGCCAACTTTCAAAAATAGTGTAAATATTCAAAATCAGACACAAATTTATACCAATTACATCAAGGTGACTAGACAGAAGCCATGTTGAAGTCAACCCATAACAACAATGCTGCTTAGCATAATAATTTGGGACAATGATACAAAAAGACTGAAAATTTATTATTGTACTTAAACTGTTATTCCAGCAATTAGTCCAATAGAAGTCATCAGTGATTACTGATCATTCATAATTATTTGCAATGATATTGAGCAATTCTGAAGAGGACCTGTTTCAATCAAAAGCTAATCAAAAGTGTGGCTAGTGGGATAGTCGCGGCCTTGCATCCGAAGGGTCGCGGGTTTGATTCAGACCCAAGCCACATGTAGGGACCTAGAGCAAGTCCTTCACACACTATTATTGCTCGTGGCGCTTCAGCATGTAAACTCCGACACACCTCTGGGCTGCAGTCGGGACCACCTGTAAGTAGTAGTAGACTTGAACTGGCGGTATAGGCAGTATAGAAGTGTGTGAATAAAAATATAATTTAATATTTTAATTAGGCCACAGTACAGTGAGTACACAGATACTACTTAATAGGAAGAGTAGTTCTTAATTAGCAATTTGGTTCCACTAGAAGCAGACTGATAAATTAGGGGATAGAATGTACTTTTGGTTAGTCAAAATTTAACAGATTTCATATTATACATAATATACACTGAAACCTAACTCAATTATTTTCTCTTTATTTTTGATTTCCGAAGACCGCACATCACTATAAGTCAACACTCTAAGCCACCACTAATAGGTATCATATTAATTTCTATCCATTACAGCCATCATAGTAAGCATCTTCATTCAATCCCAGTGGATGTGAACAGTGTCATTAGGCATAACCTGCTCCTCTTTCCATAGCAGGCTGCTCTCCTCTTAACAAGTACTCTTTCTTATAGGTGGCACTTGGCTCTATCAGCCTCAATAGCTGGAATGCTTTTGGGCCAGACTTGCGGATATCTTGTGCAATTGATACAGGCACCAACCATAACAGCCACTGGATCAGATGCAACTATCAACTGACCCTGTAAAGTTGCTTTGTTCAGTTACAGCACTCTCATTTCTATTCTGGAAATACTGGCAAGTAAGAGTTAATGGAAGAAAGAAAATAGAGGTGAAGGAGCTGAACAACATGAAGCTGAAGAGGATTGTTCTGCTTCTAGTTTCCTTGTAAATTAGTCATTGAATTTCAATGACCTGATTAGATTAATATATTATATTTAGAAGGAACGATTAGCTTAAAACAGTGGCATATTAAACAATTTAAGCAGAGGATGGCCTCTTGTTGCTGTACCAGACTCACTGCAGATTGTACAGGCCTGAGAACGATTTAAAAAATGGTCTACTGATGCTAATGAGTGACTAATTATACACTGCAGAAGTAAGTGTACCTAATCATACTAGTTGGTATCAAGAATGTAATTCTTAAATGGCAATAATATAGCAAGAACAATTTAACCCCTGTATCTTGAAAATATTAGTTCATATGGAAAGCTGTAATTTTAGCATCCATCCAGAAATGAATCTGTATCAACTTTGAAAATGCAACAACACTTTCGTTTTGAAAATGCAACAAGTCAACAACACTTTCGTTTTGGATAACATCATCACAGAAAAATCTAAAACAACTCTGTGATAAAGCCGACAAAATTACAACACAGAAAATAATAACAGAATTAAATTATAAATCGATACAATGGACACACATATGATACAAAACTTAATCTGCACTAGTGTCATAATTATACTGTACCAGCAAAAAGAATTTCAGATATAAATGATAAACAAAATTTCATTAAAAAAAGCCGCCCAAAGCAACAATTGATAAGACAAAATCAGATGCAGCTGATGGTAACATAATTATGCGAACCCACCTTTCCGGCATGCCAGTGCTAATGACCAGACAAAACAATAGAAAATAATTTGTTATTCGACTATATGTATTCTCTTAAGTTACAGGTTAAACAAACAATTAATAAATACTCAGATATTTCCAGTTTGAAGCAGGTATAGTAATCCTACTAATCCCATTGGTTTCAAAGGTCAAACTGCTGCTCCAAATCACTTAATCACAATATGCTTTGTTGCAACACAAGTTCTGACATAACATGGCTGAGGATACTAATACTATCTAGTTCAGACTCAGAAACTGACTTCATTATAGAAGATGAGCAGTCCTACAAGATATGCTGAGAGTATGAAGCTTTTGCAATATCACATTTCCTGCCTGGGCAGATGGTCAGTCCTCCGTCCCATCTACCACTAACAGTGTATAGTCAGTGAATTTATTATAGCCGAGCTGGTGAAACCAAAATCTCACATTTCTGCACTGTTGCTGATATGAATCTTTGATCTCTCTGGGTTGTCTGCCATGTTGACCACCAGAACATTATTGGCCATCATAAAAGAAGGTTCTGGTGTCCTTTCTCAACAATCAGGGAAACCAGACAGCACAGAAGATCAGCACATACTTTGCAGAGTCTCCCAGTTCATAGAAGCAGACCTGAGCTACTATAAGATCACTTGCCACTGAAAAACCGTCTAATCAATACTTCTGTGAGATTCAAATCCAGTCTCCAATCAGCAAAAATGCAGAAATAAAGAAACTTTTACATAAGAAACTGTAATGTTATTCCTTTTTATGTCACAGGTGCAAAATTCTGACATAGAGAAACTTTCACAATACTTCACAGGTACACAATTATTGTAAATGAAATTTAGTTAACCATCAATTATGGCAATAAATAGGCTATAGTTTTCCCACTGCTTTCTATAAGCGTATTGGACTGTTGTGATAATATGGCCATTTTTTTAAATTTCACAATCATGTTTATGACCAAGCATAACGACAAAACGTGGCATGTGAATTTCAACAGTTCGGAGTCTAACAGAATAACCTTTCAAGGATCTCACAGGTTTTAGGGGACAGGTAACAGAATGCTACTTACTATATGTAGCAATGATTCATCTCAACTCATATTAGTTGTATCAATGATTCATAAAATTTTTCAAATGATGAAAGCATACAGTGTTGGATGACACAAAAGTACAAGGCCAAGGTTTTTACCAGCCATTCATTCATGAAGGTTCATTAAAATTTATATAACATTTATGAAGTTGGTCCATTTGCTCTTGTGATAGATTTGTAAACATCTGCTACATTTTTGTTGCTCTACAAAATAGAACTGTTCCATATCGTCACCAAAAACATAATCACCATGCTAATAATCATGTAACAACTTTCATTTTAAAATCTATCAATGCATGGTATGCAGGCAACAAAGGCTAAAAACACATAATGTGTAAAGGGTTAATGTTTCATAAAATCCATATCATCTAACCCACTCACTTGAGAGGTTTGTCCAACACAGGATTCATCCAAGAAATCAAATAAGACTGTAATTCACACTCTGTTAACAACTTGATGTGTTATGTTAAGCTGCTATTAGCTATAATACATGCAGTATGTTGTTTATTAGGTAATTCATTAATATGTTCATTTAACAACAGCACTGTTTACCCGAATGAGATGCTTGTTGACCCATTTAGTAAATGTCTTCTTTTGCACTGTGTCCCTTTCATCTGTTCAAACAAACAAAAATGAATTAGTCATTTCTAACCCAATTAGTCAATTTCTTAAAAGTCCTACCCACAAACCAATAACTGTGAGCTGTGCGTAAGTCTAAAAACAGAAGCTCTATAGCGTTTAGTCCAACTGCAAGATGTGCCTGAATCTTTTCTCTAGTTCTTTTGACATGCATTACACAAAAAACAATATTTCGATGTTGACTCAGAGGTACTGATCAAGACTACAGTAATTTCACCGACTCAGAGGTACTG
>JAQFXW010001483.1:0-14832 GCA_034693945.1 Dendrobaena attemsi | reverse complement strand
AAAGACATTTCTGTTTACTGTTTCTAGGTAGTCGTTCCGAAGCGCCTTTGTGAGTTACTTAAAAGGTGCTCCACAAATGCTTATATACATACATACATACATACAAAAGAGGACGACCCGACAAAGAATGGATAGACGATGGCGAAGTGGAATAGTCGCCGAATGGGGTCCGAAGGGTCGTAGATGTTCGATTCCCACCCTTTAAGATTCCAATGAATGTGGAATGTCCTTCTTACTTTTGCCTATAATAATAATAATTTCTATTTAAATTTAAGATTGTCACTCTCGGTCCTCTTTATTATATTAAAATCACATTTGCAATAGTAACTGCATGCATCATAGATAGCCTAGGCCAGTTGTAATAATTACCGCAGTAATTACCTAAGTAGTCTAATAAGTCAAACAAGAGAACGAGAATGATAGTAAACCTTATTAGGAGCTTATGATCATCATGATTACGACTAAATACCGTTATTAGGCCTATCATCAGCAGCAGCATAAGTCTAGACTTCAGTCATGTGACGCCGATTACTGTCTATAGCCTATAGGCTACGCGTATTATACCCTAAAGGAGCTCCGCCGTCTTTGGTCAGTGGTATAGGATATTCAACGGATCTGGATTCAAGTTTTGCTCGGACTCCCACCCGTCCAATTGCTTCCCTGCTCACAACTTCCCGCTGGTAATATCGTACGCATTAGCATACAACTCTTCTTCGCCCCCATCTCCCGATCTCCCCACAGTGGGTCCACGGTTTCTCTCCTTCCCAAAAGCCCCACCTGATGGCTGTGCGTTAACGTATTCCCTTTGACCCTCTAGGTCATCTTCCTCAGGGTCACCCTCTTCCAAGATGATAGGGTTCTTACAACAGTCTGGCACGACGTAGGTGTCGCAAAACTCCTCGTCAGTTGTCTTTTGCTTATTCACTCTTTTCATCACCGGTTTCTCTGCTGGTGGGTGCTTCCACGGACCCATCAATTTCCACGGAAGCGTGGCTGCCTTCTTCCCTTTTGGCGTTTCCAAGTCGGTGCTGTTGATCTTTGGCCCGAACCAGCTCTCCGAAGGACGCTCAATTGGCTCACGGTTCTGTGGTCCGTCGCGGTTCATCGATCCGTCGCGGTTTAGTTGTCCGTCACGGTTCAGTGGTTCGTCACGGTCTGTTACATCCGCTAAGAAAGTGCCAACGTCGTCCGATACGACGGATTGGACGCGATCCAGTTGGCTGGCAGACTGGGATTCGATTTCCGAGTAAGGTTCAAGATTCAAGGAGGGAAGCTGTTTCGACTTTATCTTCAATTTAGAGGCGGATCTAGAAGTGACAGCAGACAAAACTATAGTGATGATGATGACAAAGATGATGATGATGATGATGATGACGACGATGATAAAAGAAGTCGGTTAGTAATAGCAACATTTTGATTATTAGGCCTATTGTTGATGTTATTATAAGTACTATTTATCCAGCTTTCTTCCAACAGGTATGAATAAGACATTAAATTTACCGGACAAATCCGTCTTAAGCGGAGCCAAAGGAGTAATCTGGGTCTATTCTATTCATTCTATTCATAAATTTCTTAAGCGCCTCTTTCAGTACAACCTAATCAGAGGCGCTCCCAGTGCGTTAGACCCCATGAGAAAAGATAAGCTTTAAGGTGGCGGGCAGAAACAGTAGTACTGCCAGTTAAGATCGCAGAACGAGTCTTCGGAGGAAGGTCATTCCACAGCAATGGACCAACAGATGCATAGGCGCAATCTTGGGAAGTAGCAATTCGAGAACGAGGAACCTGAAACGGCCTAGAGAACGGAGTGGGCGATCAGAGGCAACCGAAATAGGACGCTGAATCAGGTCACAGAGGTAGTTCGGAGCTTGACCCAAAACAGCTCTGTAGGTAAGAGAAAGAAATTTAAACTGATTACGGGCAGTAATACCATAGCTTGAGCATTCTGACACTCGATTATTTTTTGTGTTCTGTATGTTTTACATCTGATGGCCCCACAGTAAATTTGAATGTGGTTAAACAAAGTACGTTTAGTGTAAGTTTTATCACAGTATATGTAATTATAATTATATACTGTGGTTTTATTTAGTAGATTTCTATAGCGCCTCTTCAAATCCACTACTACTCAGAGGCGCTCCCAACTGCAGCGCCGAAGCTCAGTTAACACGCTGAAGCGCCACAGAGCAATTGCGAGTGAACAACTTAGGTCCTTACGCAGTTGCTTGGTGGATTCGAACCTGCAACCCTTCAGTTGCAAGTAGGTAAACTACACCTCAGTCTATACTTAATATGTTCTATTAAAACAGAAAAATAGTATGTAATTTGTAGGGCCACTTCTGGGGTCAAGAGTTGAGCTATTTGTACCCGTGTTTCTGCTTGCGTGTGGATCAGGGCAGTTGTTTGAAACCCTTCAAGAGCATGTCTCTTCATGCTGTCTGACTGCTGGTCATTGGTCAACTGGTCATCTCAGTGTGGTCTCTTGTTATCCAGGAAAGCTGACAAAGTACGCTGTTTGGTGTAAGTTTTATTTAGTAGATTTCTATAGTGCCTCTTCAAATCCACTACTACTCAGAGGCGCACCCAACTGCAACACCGAAGCTCAGTTAACACGCTGAAGCGCCACAGAGCAATTGCGAGTGAACAATTCTTGGAATTCAGGGTTACCAAGTCTAAATAACTGTAGTCATATGGAACTTCTGGATTACCTATTCCTTCATTCTCAATGTAGTCAAGGTATTTTGTATAATATCTGCAAATTCAGAACCTGAACCTTGGTATTAAAAGAAAATCGTTCTTTAGTGAAAATCAGAAGTGAAAAGTAATGTATCAGCATTGAATTTTATTTAAATCAGAAAGTCACACTAGAGAAGTAAAATGCAAGCTATTCATTCTAATGACACATTAACGTGAAATGTCTACATATATGTTACAAGAAAGGCATGCCAATATAAACGAATTGTGTTTCAATATATCAATAATTCAGATTGATTACACAGAAATACGACCTCAAAATTCCCGCGATCCAAGGGTTTCCAGAAACATTTTAAGAGCTTTCAAGAACATGTTATAATCACTTCAGAACTGTTATAATATATACTGATTTATATATTGCAAATTACATTCTGTTTTTTGGCCTCCGTCCTTTGCAGCCACACCTTTCCTTAACTTTTTTATTATGCTTCTGTAAAACCTCCAACCAACCATTACTTTCTGTTGCCATATATACAATTACATATAAATCTCTTAACGGTCCTGCCTGTCCACAGAAATCATATCAACATATTTATATGCTCTGAACCAATTCTCTGAGTGCTCAAATAACTCCCTTTCTAGAAATTCTTTGATATTCACTATGTTCCAAGTTTGTGGCCAGTGGCGACCCTGTTACATGTACATGGTTGTAATCACTATTTACAGCTTAACTTTTCAACAATTGAAGAATATGGTAATCATTGCAAACAGTATAATACAAGTTCCCATCAACAAAAAAATTAATTATGCTAATAAAATATCAGAAACCATCACTGACTAACAGACTCTATCAAAGTACAAATATACTACTAATACATAGGAATACAGTCTACAGTATTTCAAATCAAATGGTAAGTCCAATAAGCCACTCTAACAACACAAAAAAGAGACTGTAATAATTCACATCGATCACACGATTATCATCACTCTTTAGTGATCATAGCAAACTGGAAAGCTTGCAGTGTATATGTTCCTCAATTTATATATAAATAAAATATATGCTAGATAAACATCAGTACACATCGTTGACTAACACTGCACCAACAATCATATTGCAAATACACAGCACTAATTAAAATTAAACCATTCTTTCCAATTAGTAACTCTGAATCTCAAACACTGTTGAAAGACCATATAAAACAGAAGTTTTGCACATTAATGGTATATGTAAATTGACAGGAAACTACTGAAGCATGGTGTGCAATCACAAAAACTTAAACACAAGTTATCATAAGTGCAGACTTCTTGGGAGCTAATGCACCCAGAAAATAGTTCAATGGGTGGGTGTATCACATCCAGAATTCGAAACCTTTAATTCAAATATTTTACACATAAGCAGTTAATTCCAGTATTAAATATAACAAATTCAGAAGTACAGATACAACACAAATACCCTACAGACTCACAGCCATCGAAGATTGCTTCAGAAAATTAGTTTCTTACTAAAACTTCTTCTTATTACTTGTAAGCAATGCCTGTATTCTGTTTGGCTGTTTGCCAATTTGGTTTCTAGTTTCTGCTAATATATTATTGTCTAAATACTCAAGTCCTATTGTAAAACAACATCATGAACAATATAGAATGCAGGTCTACTAATTTGCAATTTTGCATATTGGAAGACTTACTGAATAGTAAGCACTACTCACAATAATAGGCATATTTGTCACTATCATCCCTAGTCCTATTACAGGCACAAGAACCAATACAAGTAAAAACTATCACAGAAGGCAAATTAACATGTGAACTTTTAATTACGATGTAGACCAATGAAGTAACAGTACACCGTGGTTAAAAAAGTAAGCCAAACTGCTTTTGATATATCTCTAATACCTGACAATGAGTCATCCTAAAATTTTCCAGATATTTAGAGAAGTGGACCAAGAATGTTATTCCAAAATATCATATGATTCCAACAGATTAGACATTTTATATGAGTTTTTCAACTTCATATACCGAAATTTAGGTTTACAAGCAATTTCTTTATCAGATTTTGTAAAAAAAGTGGGCTAATTCTAACACGAAGACAATTTCAATTTTTGTTTGAAGAAATTCTCAGTTCTACTACTATGGTTTAATGATTTAATTAAAGAAAATGTGCAAAATGTCCTTCTGCTCTGCTTGTACGCAAGCCTAGAGGGCAGAGGCATTGGAACCATTGAGCGACAGCCCGTCAACTATCCTCTATCATAATATCGCCTTACTTTTTTCCGGAAATCATTAAAAAAGTAAGAATATGCATATTATCTTTTGGAAACGCTAATTATAGATTAAAGTTTAAGCTGTTTAAATAATTTGTTCATAATATAAAAAAAATTGGTAGTTAAAGTTTGGCTTACTTTTTCTTGTATCAAGGAGTCGAAATTTGCTTGTAAACCTATTTTTCGGTATATGAAGTTTTAAGACTCATATATTATTTATGGAACATTCGAATCATATGATATTTTGGAATGATATTCTTGGTTCATTTCTCTAAATATGTGGAAAATTTTAGTATGGTTGAATGGCAGGTTTTAGAGATATATCAAAAATAGTTTGGCTTATTTTTTATTGAACCACGGTGTAGAATGTATCGGGCGCCATGCGTGGCTGCCATAGGTTAAATTCGACTCCTGTAATAACCTGTATTGTTCATTCGTACTATGCCTGTAATCATAATATGGTGTGGCATTGTGAATCGTTATAAACAAAGATACTTTATATTCTTACTTACAGCGAGGTTTTCTGTCCTCTTTGATCTCTGGTCGTCGCTTCCATCTGCAGGACAATAGGGAGCGATCCTTAAACTGGTCCTAACTGCTTTTTCCATGCTAGATGCTTTCCGAGGTTGAGAACCGCATAAATTTATTTATACAAACAGTCCAGCGTCTAGAAAAGAATTACGGCCTACGTCAGGAAACGAAGCTTCATAATTATAGCCTACTGTTAACCTTTGAACCTTAGGCTACTTAGTTCAATCGTCTTAAAATAGCCGGAGATAGATACATAGACCTCGATTATTAGCAGTTTCCCTGACGACCAGTGGTGACGTAATTTTAATTGACTCGTTGATCTCGATACAATGCAATGCTAGAAGGATCGTTATTTTGTTTACTTACGATTCTACGACCAAGAATTAGACCTACTGAACATTCTAGCACAGTGAGCCAGCCACAGCGGTACCTACGCCATGAATCATACTCTCGAAGAATTATTATACGAAGAGCTTCCCTTGGTCCGTGACTTAGTGGAGAGAGCGGCTTGTAGATAAGCTGATCAGTGTCAGATCCGTAGGGCATGGGTTCAAATCCCACCCGGGGCAGTAATTTATTTTAAATTTCTGTTGGCTGCTGTTAGCGCTTTGCTGTTGTGTAGTTTGTCTCGTGTCAGTTGGAAAATAAGATCGCCCACCCCAACTCCTGGTTGGGCCGTATCAGGAGTGTTCCAGCACTTAGGCCATTAGTTAGCCTAAGTCGAACCCGCTATCAAGCCGACCTGCGTGTCGTGCTATGCGGGCCATATTTCGTATAACCTGTCTGTAATCATACTGCGTTTGTCAATTTGAATATAATAAAGAATATTATTATTATTATTATTATGATTTTGTGGAATATTTTTGTAGTATCGATATTGTCTGAGCTAGCATCGATAGCAGCCAAATTAAAATGAATCAACTGAATGAACTGCCTACTGTTTATTGCACATAAGTTAGATAAGCTCCGAGTGATGGACGTCTCTTCCAACCAACCGTTTGGATAGTTTTACATACTGGCAACACATTGTGCGAGTGTCTAGAAATATTAGTTCATTTATATGTCTGTCGTTATGGTATGTATAAAATGTAAGTTACTGCGATAAGCTTAAAACAAGTAACAGCGCAATATTAATGTGGATAATGATGTTTGCTTTGAGTAGAAGACTGACCTGATGAACCACGTCTCCCATCAGACAATTGTTATGCAGTTCATTCTGGAATTGGCCAAATCTCTTGAGCTGGATCCACGTGGCTGCATTCGAGCCTTCTTCTCTAGGCAAGTCCTGTCGCCTTTGCTTCTTCTTACCATTTTTCATGTGGCAGTGTATTTGGCTTTTGAAATAATTGTATTTTTGTGTGATTGCACCACTTAAACTGTCTTCTTTATGCATTGCATTATCTAAATTATCATGTAGGAGTTTTATATGAATTGTGTTTATATTTTACTACACGTATGTTTGTGAATTTGTGCATTCATGTTTATCTAAATGCTTTGACTCGCAGAATTAAACTCGCTGAGAAGCAGTACACTGATGCCTTCAATGATGAATTGGATTCGTTCAAAGATCGAGTTCGAAAGAGAGCTCAGGCTAAGATTGAGGAGGCAACACGACAGGTGGAGGAGGTTCGTCACACGTTTACTTAAATGCCTTTCAGAAACTTGATTTATTTACTTATTTATTTATTCACACATATCTATACCGCCCCTTCAAGTCTCCTACTTCTCAGAGGCGGTCCCGACTACAGCACGGAGGTGTGTCGGAGTTTACACGCCGAAGCGCAACGAGCAATTGTGAGTGAAGAACTTGTTCAAGGTCCTTACGTGGTGGGTGGGATTCAAACCTGCTACCTTTCGGTTGCAAGGCGGCGACCTTCACCACTACACTACCGCGCCCCACAATAGCTTGAATCAGCTTTAACAAGAGGAAATGGCAGTGGTCAGTTAAGTTTGAATGTCAGTATTATGATAGTTAATTTTCAAAAGATATGCTGGTTATTATTACAATTAAAGTTGTTAAGTGTGCACAGTCTCACAGAAATGTGAATTGGAGTCACATTATCACCATAGCTTGCCTGAGGCAAAACATTTCAGTGGTGGTCTGTGACCAAGATACAAAACTCATTTGGTCTTCGAGTCTCAAAAGATCGAGAACCGCTGGCTTATATTTTGTTGTGAAAATTTCTCTCAATCAAGATTTTCAATTTCATCCTTGTATATTATGAAGTGTGTCTTAGAATATTTTCTTTTGAAGATTTGTATGTCTTTTTAATTGTGCTCTAATGGTATTGGTTTTCAATCGGTTACCATTCGGGGTGTATTTGAGCGATTTCTTATCTGTTGTTGTTCTTGTGCCTTAGGAGGAACGGCAGAAGAGACTTGGTCCAGGTGGATTGGATCCTGTTGAAGTCTTTGAAACTCTTCCTGATGTGAGTTATCATTATTTACATGTGTATAAACTGCAGATTTGCATTTGTGTCGTGGAAGAGTTTCTGTGCTTGATTATAAACCACTGTTTACCTTGTTTGTTGTACAATGTATAACCTATATTACATCTTTCATTCAATTTTTTCTTGTCTCATCGATTTTCTGGGATAGTTTTTATGCAGACAAAACGTATTGTTATACTGCATTCGAAAGATCCTTTAAAGTGTTGCATACATATCTCGATTCATTCATCTTGATTTCATTCAAAGTGAGAGAATTTAGGAATTTAGGAATTTAGTTTTCGACTCCTGAGCTCTTGCACTCTAACCATCTAAATCAGGCATTTGTGATACTTTCAGATACTGAAGGAATGCTTTGAGAAGAAGGATATACAGATGCTTCAGGAAGCAGTGACACAAATGCCGAAAGAGGAGGCGGAACTTCATATAAAACGCTGTATTGACTCTGGCCTCTGGGTTCCAAATGCCAAGGATGCAGAGAAAGACAAGGAGGAAGGAGGAGCGGAAGGCAAAGATGACGGAAGTGACAATGAAACGTACGAAGAAGTTGCCTAATGCAGATTTCTATGATATACGTCAGCAATTTCTGGGATCAGATCGTTTAAATTTGCCATATAAGCGTATATGTCGTTGATCATCTGTTGAATTCTGCTCTGTTTTGGATATTTAAGGAACTGTTTGTTAACTTTCGAGATTGTTGACGGAACATAGACGCGGCTAAACTCGTGTGTTGCTGTGTTGCTGGAAGAACACGATGAAATTGTGTTTGTTCAACGGACCATGCTCATATATATATATATATATTTGAAACATTTGGCATTTTCTTGGATTAGTTAAAGACTTTCTTCCTAACATTCTTTGCCCCTCCCTCTGAAGTCGTCTTCTGTCGTTCAACTCTGCTTTACAACCTTTAATACTCTATTTTTTAATTACTATAGCGCTATACATTTTTTGACAAATTGCATGCTTTTGTGTGAATTTATATAGCACATTCTCTGTACTTGTTAAGTTCTGTTTAAACCCTATAAAGAAAGTCGTAAATAAGAACTTAAACCGGTCCATCATGCCTACTTGAAAAGCATCAACTGATGTAATAATTGTCATTTAATAATGGCATAATACCTGTAGCTTATGTTTAATTTGCAATGATAAATATTGACAGCCAATGTTGATCAGTAACAAAGTAGAAGTAATGCATTACATATGCTTCAGCAATGTAGCTTGTAGTGTTAACCACTGTAATACTTCTACTTTGTTACGTGCTAAGTTGATGTCATGGTGCTCTGTATGACTGTATGTGTGTGAAAACTATGCACCTGATGCAAAGAAATAAAAAGCAAATGCTAGATTATGAATTTGGATGAATGCTCCTCTGTTACTTGATGGCTGTCATGCTACATCAGGGTCCACCGATAAAACGAATATGTATTCGAGACTATCTATCTCTGTGCTTGCAAGTTACCTGAAAGTTCAATGTCCGCTCATGTGCAGATGATTTGTATCTGCCACTTGTGCATAACATATAATAATAGGTCTAGTTAAGATTAAGATAGTTGCCACCTTGCATCCTAAGGATTGCGGGTTCGATTCAGACCCAAGCCACACAAAGGGACATACAATAAGTCCTTCACTCACAATTGCTCGTGGCACTTCGACGTGTAAACTCCAACACACCTCCAAGATGTATAGAAATGTGTAAATAAATAAATATAATACATATTTGCTTACATGTATTTGCATAGAAACTGAATGAATTAGCTGAGAATAGCAGGCGAGAAAAGAAATGTGTGGCAGCAGTTGAGTGAGGGACTGGAGGTCAAGTTAAGACTAAGATGAATACTGGTTAGATTTGGTACATGTAGTTTGCTAGTAAATAGCTGATGCATGTCAGGTTGTGTGGTTTGAAAAGTATTGTAGGAAGTTTGTGATGGAAGTACTTGGGATAATTGGGCATCTGTGATTTTGTAGAGATATTTTTGAGGACAGTCGATGTTACGATCGAGCAATTTGCAGTAACCGAGTTTGGAGTTGACAATGAAAGTGACTGTTGTGCAGAGAGTGATTGGGAAAGATTTATTTATAATTCCCAGATGTGAACTGGAGAAAAGTAAGATGTGCATGACGATTCTGTCGAGAGAAGTCTGGATCATGATAGGTAACGGAGGCAGAAGTAAATAATGAGAATAAGGAGGTTGGGATTTGGTTGAGTTTCGAAAACAGCGACGATTTCAGATTCAGTTCGAACTTCAAAGGTATTGTAGCTCAAACTGGTGAAATATGTATTAATCTACCAACACTACAGTTGTGAGGGTAAAGTCAGTTTCATAAGTCTATAATGGAGACGTTGGTAAAATGCCAGATATGGTGGATTTGCGATTGTGGAAAAGATCACAATGAATCATGCTACATAAGACGCAGACACTTCTGTTTAATTCAAAATAATACCGCTTACAAAGCTGTACATAATCTATTTGCTGAAACAGAATAACTACAGTTGGTCCAAAGTGGAAGTTACTCAATCAGTGCAAAAGCACAAAATCCCAAATTCTACTAGTGCAAAAGCACAAATCTAATCAATGCAAAAATACATTTATTTAACAAGTTGCAATTAAACCAAGAAAGCTTTTCTACAAAGCCAAAACAAGCAAAAATGACCCAACCTTTAAGTTGGAACTCTTGGGTAGCATTACCGAAGACAAACCCTATTGGAATTCAAAGCAGAATCTTTTGTATTACTGTTTGTTCCTCAAAACATACCTTCACCAAAAAAGATTAAAAAGAACTTGAAAGACAGGTAAACTAGTTTCCAGTTTGGTCAGTTACTGACTCTGTTCAACCTGTTTGAAATACACAAGGTCCACAAAGACTTCACTTTTTTAACCAGTAGCATCTGTGACAACTATTTATATATTTCTATACCGCCTGTTCAAGAGCTCCACTCAGAGGCGATCCCGACTACAACCCGAAGGTGTATCGGAGTTAACACACCGAGCAATTGAGAGTAAAGGAGTTGCTCAAGCTCCCTATGCAGTGCCTCGGGTCTGAATTGAACCCGCTGGACGCAAGGCAGCATCTACACCACCATGCCCCACAGCTTGGACATTTTAAATAAACAAAATATTGATTGATCGATTGTCATACTGGGAATGCTTGTAAAGGGCACAAACATTTTATAAATTGGCAATACAATACAAGTATGCCATTAATATAAAATCAAATCAAACTTTTGAGTCTAAAGCAGACAATCTTAACTAAAAACTCAACATATCATGCACTACACAATTACTTGAATCAAACTCATAGTTAGTTACCTTTGTGATTTATACTTCAAGCAATCTACTTACTAAATTCGAGCCTTATCGCCATAGAAGTTATGTCATTGATGTAACATAGTGGTGGTTTACAATTTGCAGCATCTGTTAAATATCTTTTGATTGAAGAACAACAATAGTCCATTTAACTATTCCTTAACCAAAAACTTACATTTTCATGAACTACTGCAAATTGAAACCCAGACGTTAAGGTGGTCATTGGTCAAATGACAAGCAATCAGCCACAGTGGCACAATACTCAACTCAATATATTGAGTGTCTAGACTCTAGATACATACTTGAATAAAATGACAAAAATATCAGGCACATGGAATTAAACATTATACATTATACAATTAAAAACAATATTCAATAGTATCATTCTTCAGAAGTATGCATCAAAATTCAAATACATTTGCAAAATGTTCACTGAGAAATAAGGCAAATCTTTAAGACAAAAATATGTAGAAATTTGAGTAAGATATTAATACTAATAATACAGTGCACATAAATGCAAATTTGTTTTGCATACTAACATCATCTGCATAACTGCTAGTCTATGCCGAGAGATGGTGAACTGGTTCCACAGAGTTATACATTGTGAACATTGCCAGCTCAAAGCATTAGCATTATTATCAATAGACCATTGAAGCAGAACTGAAGATTTCATCCACTGCAAGGCTCTGGAATAAAAGATAACACAGCATCAATGGTTTGATCATAACAAAGGCTGTGATACAAATTAACAAGTATGGTCCTTTACAAATAAAGAAGGACGTGAATTTGAGCTACGAAGAGTCGCCCGTTCATTCCACTCCTTTTGAGGATAGACATGGAATGTCATAACTGTTCTGCATGCATGGTGGATCAGCCAAAAGAGTCAAAGACCTATAGTACAGTGGCATAATAATCTAGCGGTTTTGTATGTCAAACAGGTCAAATTAGTTTTTATTCTAATTTCAAAAGGACGCCAACACAGCTGATGGTGGAGTTCAAGGATGCACAGCACTATGCAAACTAAAATCAAACTCGTGGTTATCTATTTGTGATTTATAATTTTTATATAGCACCCCTTATAGAAACCTACTTAGATGCTTTGCTGATTGAGGCCAGGTTAAAAGGATAAATCTTGAGCAATGAATAAAAAGTAATAGGAAGACGATGAGGATGAAAATGAATGTGCAGAGGCAGGTTGTCCAGACAGTGGGTCGAACCACAGAAAAAGTCATGTGCTGCATGGTTGACAATAGAATAGGGAATGTTGAGCAATATTAGAATTGTGTTGCAACTGGGAAGAAACTGACCTTTTGCTGACATGGAAGACAGTTCATTCTAAATCTTAATGTTGTCGATAACCTGCCGCAAGGTCTTCGCACTGTCGCTGATTTTCTGTGCTTCATCTTCACTCAGATGTTGATTCAAGATTGACGTTATTCCACTTTCCCCAATAACCACAGGTAAACTCAGAAACACATCTTCGTTAATACCATGAAATCCCTACAAACATAACCATGCAATGCAATCAAACAGTTTATAACATCTCTTATTACATCTCTAATATCTCCACAATAATTCAGTGATAAAAAATTTGTTCTAAAATGGTCTAAAATCATATATTTGAATTGCTTGGGGTGGGTCTGTAGCTTAGTTGAGAGAGCGGTCGATTAGCTGAGAACTGATCTGGTGGCACAGGTTCAATCCCCATATAGGGGAGTAATTTATTTTAAGTTTCTGTTAGCTGCTAATAGCGCTTTTCTGTTGTGTGGTTTGTCTTGTATTAGTTGGAAAATAAGATTGCCCACTCCCACTCCTGGTTTGGCTATACCAGGATCACTTAGGCCATTAGTATAAGGCAAACCCACTGGAAAACCGACCTGCGTGTTGTGCTATGTGGGCCGTATTTTGTATAACCTGTCTGTAATCATACTGCGTTTGTCAATATGAATATAATAAAGCATATAATTCTTATTATTCACCCAGTATGACCAATGTATGTGGTTCAGTTAATCGCTTTGAAACATTAAAAATGTAGTCAGCATAAGACTACCCATGCTTATACGCATGTGCAGCTTTCTTATAAATTGTACAGCCGGTAACTAATTCTCAACACATCAATGTGGTATCAATGTATCTGTTGCGTCACTGGCACTTCGCATCTGTCCCCAGCTAGTAAATGCTGCTGAGGTTCTCAACAGGTACTTCACTTAATTACCCAAACTCCAAAGTTGCTGCACTAGGAAATTTACACTATTCAGATTTGTTAGGAACCTATTCAACATAAAATCTGAAAACAGTTCAAACTTAATACTACAAGAAAACGTTTGAATATCCATAATCAATTAGTCATCGGAGCAGTTTCTGATGTGACTTACTTTCACTGATCAACTCAAAATTCAAGACTCACTTTTTTCAACTTACTTACCAATCCAAGCATTATATCTAGTTCTCTTAACCCATCGGATTTGCATTTGTACAATGGCTTTCTCTGATATGTTACAATTTCTTATTATTGTTTTACTTGTCGTAATCATCAACTGCCGCCTTAAATCTAATGAAAACAAGTCTCTAATAATATCAGACCAGATTCTACCTTTGCAAGAGTGGACAGAGTGTAGATCATGTGCTGGTTCTTCATGATCGCATTGCAAAGCGTTGAGACCATGATTCCGATTGCCCAGCTTGTATAACCCTTCAACTTTATGATTTCATATGCACTAAAAATTCGATATATGTAAAAACAAGAAAATGCAGTCACTCAGCAAAATGACCAACTCATTTCGAACTTTTCTAATTTTAAACAAATAACTGACAGTCATTATTCAATGTTTAACATTAAAGTTCAACAGCACATCGTTATATTATGGCAATTGTGCTTCAAAAGTACTTCCTCCAGAGTTTTAGAGAGTTTGTACAGCCCTTGCCTATTTCCAGTCCTACCTTTCTTCTAGATCCTACCTCAAAGCCATATCATACTCGTAACATACATTTTAAAATGCATTCATTCTAAACTGAAGTCCAACTTTTTCAGGCACTCAAGTTGAAAACTTGACTCCCAAATATGCTGACTCCTCTATCCCCCCCCGCTGCCCAATCACCATCCCAAACAACATTTACATTGACAGCTGCTCTGCCTCCTCTGACCTACCAGATTTCTGACCCTTGACCACCATGAAATTATATCTCTGGGTAAACTTTATGATTTGATGCAGCTCTCGAGATTCGGCTGGTGCACGGCGCTTTGCCTCCGAGTAGCCATCTATAGAAAGTCGAGAGTACGATTACGATTAGGCCTAAATACTGCATGATGCATAAACGAAAAGAAGAAGTAACAAATTCTCGTTCACGCGTGTATTAAAATAGATGTGCAGCTCACTTATTCGTGCCGTCCTTCCATTGCCTCATTGTCGTCGATTAACACCTTGACTGTTAGGAACGAGATATCTCGTCATAAATTAGGTATCCCTGTACACGAGGGTCGAGATATCTCGTTCTTCAAAGTCCTATATTGATAGGCTTAACAAGGCAAACAGTGCTACAATGTATCTTGCCGCCTCAATGGTCTTTGACAGCAGTGATGCGTGTCTGATTAGCATTTGA
>JAQFXW010001482.1:0-14832 GCA_034693945.1 Dendrobaena attemsi | reverse complement strand
TTCTGGCGTGTCAGAGCGAACTGATAGGCCTACTTGTGATTGGCCGGACATTGACCAATGGGAAACTGCATGGGCAGCGCATTCTGGTAGCGGTGGGTAGCGACCGCTTGTAGTTCTGATTTTAAAGACATGCCTTTAAGCAAGTCATCCACTCTCAATGAGTTCTGGCGTTACAGCGTCTAAACTCTTACACACCTTCAGACTGTAGCTGGTACGACCTCTGAATAATAGTGGCCTTGAAGAAGTGGTATAGAAATTTGCGAATAATATTGTAACAAAATTGGGATCACCATCTTCTTGTTTGATAGCACCCTGTACTAGAATGGCCGTTTGTGTATTTCTGTGTGGATCTTCGCCATGTGTGGGCCTTCGTTTCAATGTATTATTATTATACATGTATTGAGGCGAACTGTCTGCGCCGTGTATTGACATTATTATTATTTGTAGACAGGTACGATTTGATTCCAGACTGTAATGTTGCTTGTCCGCTTGAGTGATATTGTTTGTCTGTCTGCGAGTGTCTGTGCGTACTGATTCTGTTTGTGCCTTTAGAGGCGGGGCCTATTGCCTTTCATGTCGCCGCACGCTAGATTTAACTCCTTTTACGGCGTCGCTTCGTGGCAGAGCTGTCGGCCGCATACTAATGAGTGCATGTGACTGAATTTCTAAGCGTTGTGATTGGTTGAGATATGTATTTAAGGGGAAGTTTTAGCGCATACGACACGACAATCTTCTGGTCTAGGGCCGTTGTGTCGGATGCGATTCTGGTCCATGGCCGTTGTTGCATTAAACGAATTGATGTCTGAATAAAGTCGTTGAGTTCTTCTGTGACCGCTTCTGTGACCGCTTCAGTGACCGCTCAGTCAAGTCAGAAGGGTGGACGACCGCGACCGCTTTGGGCGACCGCTCAGTCAAGTCAGAAGGGAGGACGACCGACCGCTTGGGGCGACCGCTCAGTCAAGTCAGAAGGGAGGACGACCGCGACCGCTTTGGGCGACCGCTACGTGGTACGAGTTCGAGTCCGTCACAGTACAGAGTTCAGCTGCACGAGTTCGAGTCCGTCACAGTACAGAGTTCAGCTGCACGAGTTCGAGTCCTTCACAGGGAAGACGACAGCGTAGGTGGAAGTCCACTGCAATACCAGCAGTGGCCGGACACGCAGACATAGCGTTGAGCATCCTGAGACGAAGTAACCGAGGGTTTCCGGTGTTCGTTATAATATAAATAAAATCAAGATCAAGACATTGATCTCAAGACCAACACTTTTTGTTGCAAAACCAAGACCAATTGAGATTTTTAAAAGTGGGCTCGAGTGCACTGGAGACCAAGACTTCGCGACCGAGGACAACAAGACTGTCCTAAAGTTATAATATGTATTTATATCAGCGATTCAGTTAGTGTGCGTTCTGGCGTCTGGGACTCCAACATTGCGAAGCTGAATTCCAAAAAATGAAGATTCAGCGTCCATAGACGCCTATCAGTCGTGAAGAAACCTCAAAATTAATTAGCAATGCGTCCATAGATTCCGAAATAAATTATCCCGGCGTTTAAGGCTCCAAGCGACACTAAAAATACAGTGTGTCGCATATAGCATTCAAGAAATTGTTTTAAAATTTCTCGCGCTCACGCGCCAAAATCTTTCTCAACCAATCTTCACACAAAAGCCGCCATTGGTCAGTAACGACCTTGTTTCCGGTGTACTGTACATAATAATAAGTTAGGAATTTGTGCAGATAGGCTAATACACTAGGCTAACTGAATAGCCTAAGACCCTTAAAGTTTGAGTTCCTCTGAGTACTGTAGTTGCCTTGAAGGGGCATTATATAAATTATTGTTAAATGAATTAATGAATAAATTTAGCTTATGGAATTTCACAAATAGATGGGTATGTCCATAACTCCTTTTCATTTGATTTGGACTCCAAATTTTGTGCATGGCCTTGCTTTTAAATACAAGTAAGCTTTCAGTGTAAAAAATGCAAAACAATTAGTTTTACCAGATTAAAGATATGCCCCAAATTTTCAACTGTTGCAAATTTAATTTTAATTGTTGGTAAGAGAAACATAACTGCAGATTTTCTAATAAAGTAAGCTTAAATGTCTAGGACATAATTTTTTGACAGGCCATTCATTTTAAAAACATTTTCGACGAAGAACAGGTTAAAAAACAATTCGCGCTTCCGCGCCAATATTTTTTAGCTCAAACTCAAAAGTTTCTTCTCCACCCGTCAGAGAAGATCGCCGCTGCTGGCAACAAAAGTAGGGCAGTGACTGCCTCTGATACAATTTTTTACTCAAATACTTAGTTTGGCCAGCACTGGCGGGCCAATAAAAATCGGTTGACTGTAAAGTTGGAATGCTATGGGCAAGAAAGTAGACATGAAATAATTTCACTACTGTAAGACCCACTTTTATACCTTTGTGTCCTATTTATGCAATGTGAAGAACAAGTAGTGTATCGATCATAATCAAAATGAAGCTCTATAGCGCGTTGCTGATACCAGTGCTATACTATACAGATCGAAATATTGGTGCCTATGCGGGGAGAGCGAGAGAAGAGTAATGTGGCCGAGATGAGCTGGTTACGGAGGATCCAGGGTAGGAGGAGACGAGAAAAGATCAGATATGAAACAAGAAAGGAACTCCGCCAATAGGAAAGGAGTGGTGGAAAAGATCAGTATATTGGTGCCTATGCGGGGAGAGCCTATTCGGATGGTTTGGCCAAGTGACGATGATGGGCGACAAGAGACTACCAGTTTCGGCCTTGCATGAATATTGAACATGTGGTGGGAAAGAGAAGCATAGTTAGGCAGCGTAATATATTATATATTATGGATGGACAATGTCAGAGGAGACCTGCAAACCTGCAAGAGAAGGACATTGGCGAGGGGCCGTGGATCATTCGATATGAGCTGGAGCGAAATTCAGACAAATCAAACTCAACTTATAGCTTAATGCCCAGAAATATTGCAAATTCATATACTGAGTTTCTCAAGGTTGTAAATTAGGTCTTTAGTTCTTATGGTTCAGTTGTTACATTTGCTGTAAAAAGAAGCAGTTATCGAGCATGTGTAGTAGTCTTGCTTATCTCTACAGTGTGGTTAATATTACACCCAGGGTCATATTGCAGCAAGGAATATTGGAGATCTTGTCAGACAGCCTTCCAAAAACGGATGCATTCATTCATTTATTCATACAATAATTTATATAACGCCCCTTCAAGGCAACTACTCAGGAGCGCTCGCGCCCCAGCACGTGGAAGAAGAGAAGTTTTGAGGTGCGTGTAAAAGATATCAGATTGGACTCTAAGTAGCGAGCTCAGTTGCACAGGGAGCCCATTCCAAAGTGAGGAACCAACGACTGAAAAGGTACGCATCTGTCTAGTGGCTGTGTTAGCAAAAGGGACAACCAGCTCGCCTCCCGCAGTGGAACGGAGAGAGCGTCCGCCTGGGGCAGCAGATGTAGAGCAACAAAGGTTGCACAGCTAAGCAGGGTGAGCTCTAACAAAGACCTCCAATCAAGAGCAACAATGCGGTATGTGATACGCTGTTGGAGCGGGAGCCAGTGGAGTATATCGAGCATGTATAAAGAAACTTGGCCAAATGTGGGAATTCGCCCAAACAGTCGTGCTGCAGAGCGCAAGACACTGTTCAGGGCAGGCACCCCAGCTGGAAGGCCAACATAAATCGTGCAGCAGTAATCGAGTCGTGCTGTGGTAAAGGAATTATCAATATATTTACCAAAGGCACGTGACACAATGGAGATCCCAGGCGTTGTAGTGCTGAGACAAACGTGCTAAGAACGACAACAACAGTCAGGAGAAAATGATACAGCGGATCCAAAGGATACGATGTTGTTTCGAAGCACACCCGAAGGATCTCCCGGAACGCCAAAAATTATCCTTTTAACAAACGTACATTTCAAAATATAATCGAGGCGTAAGGACGCCATTTTATCAAATTCCAAGATTATAATGCAAACGACTCCCAAGATCATAACCTTGACCAATATTGCTCAACTGCCGAGTTTTTGGGAAATCACAACAGTCGTCATTACGAACGTCATTGACGGTGAATGAATCATATCGATGCGCGTTCTATGCATTTGACGATTACCGCTTAATGGACGTCGTCGCATGCGGTCAATCGTCGAAACCCGAATCGCAAAAATCGGGCGCTGTAGTTGAACAAATCTCTTTACGGGGCGCAATGGGCGCATTACAGGTGAAAATTTCTTTACGGGGGCGCCAAATCGCAAGAAAACGTCGTACCGGTAACTGTTTAATTTTTCTCACCTGTAGGAATAATTAAGGCCCGACAAATATTCTTTAGACTGCCTATACGAAGCAGCCCCAAAGCCATTGGGGTGCCACGGGAGTCTTAAAATGTCTTTACGGGGTGCCACGGGCGCATTAAAATTATTTTACGGGCTACACGAAATAGCCCCAAAACCATTAGGGGTGTCACGGGAGTCTTAAAATCTCTTTACGGGGGTGCCACGGGCGCATTAAAGTTATTTTACGGGCTATGCGAAGTAGCCCCAAAACCATTAGGGGTGCCACGGGAGTCTTAAAATCTCTTTACGGGGGTGCCACGGGCGCATTAAAATTATTTTGTGGGCTGCACGAAGTAGCCCCAAAACCATTAGGGGTGCCACGGGAGTCTTAAAATGTCTTTACGGGGGTGCCATGAGCGCTTTAAAATTAGTTTGCGGGCTATACGAAGTAGCCCCAAATCCTCTAGTGGACAAGAGTAGCTGTGGGCTCCGGTGTGAGTGACCAATCAACAGTGCGAAGCTGACGCAGTTGGTAGTGTGATCCGTGGCAAAGGATATGAATATGAGGAAAAAAGGTGAGCTCTTAGTCCAAAGTTACTCCAAGATCCCGGACAACTGTAACGGGTAATGGCGTCCCTGATCATCCACTGCCCGAGATAAATAAACGGGGGAAATTACCGGGATAAAATAACCGGGGGAAAATCACAAGGGAGATCACCGGGGATTCACCGGGGGGAAATCGCCAGGGTAAATCACCGGGGGAGATCACCGGAGGAAACAATTTAGACAAAAATTTAACACTTGTCATCTCGTTGAAGGTACCAAACAAAAGGTTGTCAAGTTTGCGAGAACATGCATAAACGAAACCATGAGGCCTTTTGAAAAATGTCGACCACATACAGACGCCGATAAGGGAGACGTAATCCTGTGTGTCACAACCTGCGGTGGATCCAGATGCAACGACGAGATGGTTATGGTTTCGAGGTGCCCATCGAAAAGCAAATAGAAACTCAAACACAGCGTCGAGTCTTTTCACGTATTGTAAAACCACGTAGGACATACGGGACACTCGGTGGATTAATAAATTACACGGCATAACATAACATGTGTTATTGTTGTGTTCGATTATTATAGTTACATGTACAAGGCTAGAATAGAACAGGAGGACCCAAAGGATCAGGATCCCACAAGACAGGGCCCACTATTCAATTTCTTTTATTCTATACCACCCCTTCAAGTCTTCCCCTTCCCTCCCCACAGACCGCTACTCAGAGGCGGTACCAACTACAGCCCGAAGGAATGTCGGAGTTTTCACGCCATAGCGCCACGAGCGACTCAAGAACCATATGCCGTGGCTCGAGTCTGAATCGAACCCACGACCATTCGGACGCAAGGCGTCGACTATCCCACTGCTCCACACACGTCCAGAGTGTCGGGAGACTTTGGGCTGGAACTCGGTCCGTGCAAACACATGGCCGCCTCTTACAGACCGTTACCACTCAGAGGCGGTCCCGACTAGAGCCCACAGGTGTGTCGGAGTTTTACACGTCAAAGCACTTGAGCTATTGTGAGCGAAGGACTTGCTAAAGGTCGCTACATGGCGTTTGGGATTCGAACCTGCAACCCTTCAATGAAGTCATTATTATAACTGAACGACCTGCTAAGACATTAGTAGTAAATGTTTCTAAAGATGTAAATATGCAGGGAAATAGCATAGCAGGATTACCCGAAACTACTAGCGATAGTAATGAAGCAACGAAAAGATACATCGATAGGAGAGTAGGCCTATTTGGTCCTATGCTGTCTGTTTGCAGCGTAACGTATAATTCTCTTTATATACAGCCTTTAGAAGCGAGAGTTAACACAACGGTTTTATTTCCTTTCAACATCAATTTCAGTCATTTAATGGTTATGGGAACGTTCATCTATATAAGAATGGAACGACAGACCAGCAGATCGCAGGCGGAGGAGGAACAGAAGAATCGTATAGTAATTGTATGGGTAGTAAACTAGTTAAATTAACTAGCACCGACTACCTCGAGATATTTGTATTTTCATCTCGGAATATAAATATATTAGGTAGAAACTTTTCAGTTCCATTTCTACGACTAGTTCTTCCTTTAGATAATTAGTACAGACACATTGAATCAAGTAGTAGTGTATCAACAAGTTATAGATTAGTTTTCTATTCCTATTTATGGTGGTCTATATCCTATTTAATGTTGTTTTCTTTGGATCTAAGATTAATAAAGCAATAAGGATTTCTGGGCCAAGTCTTCAATAGGAATTTCTGGGCCCAGTCTTCTATTCTTATTTATGGTGGTCTGTATCCTATTTAATGGTGTTTTCTATCAATACTAACTTATATTAAGGTTTGGGTTAAAAAATGATCTATATCCTATTTAATATTATTTTCTAGCAATACTAAATGATATTATGGTGTGGTGCAAACAAGTCTTATATTTCTGCTTATGGTGGTGATAATGGGATCAATGGATATATCCTATTTAATTGTGTCTTCTACCAATACTAACTGATAGTAAGGCAATGAGCCAGTCAGTAAATTAGTATTCTACTGCCTACATCAATAAATTGATAATTTATTTGTGTCAGTGGTGATAATGGGATTAGTGGCTGCAAATGCCACTGTGACTGTAGATAGGTTATAACTGGTTTAATGCCTGAAAACGGAACTGTGCTGCTTAGAGCCTGTATGTTATTAATTGCCGTGCAATTCGTCCTGGGTCGGATAGGCCTACAGCAACCACATTGCAAATCAAAGCTACTGGATTAGATTTTGTTCATTGCGGATGTTTAGCTTATGTGCGTTAGAAGTGTTATTGTGTTGAAAACTTGGTTAAACTAAGAGAATCACACAGATCATAAGACATAATCGAATAACGTCGCGGAGGTAAAGAAATATTATTGTCAGATATTGCATTAAGTTAGTGGCTTAAAATCCGTTGCAGGGCTTAAAATCGGAAAAAATGAAGTACTTGATATCTGCAGCTTCGTGATAGTGTTCTTCGACAATTATGATGAAATTACATATCGTAACCTTACGAACTAGCCTACAATTTTCAGATAGCCCACTAAAAATTAGAGGTAGACCTAATTGCATAAAACACGAATTGGAATAAACGAATTGGAATTAAGCGACGAAAACGTATATTCTTGGTTTGCTATTTAAATTTTCGTCCTTCGTCCAACTTCTTGTTTTACTGTTTACATGTAGATGCTCATCCGTCATTCGACTTAGCCTATTATTTTAACATGCACATACAATGTACATGTATCTATCCGTCATCCCACAATACATGTATGTCACGTGGTCGACTGAGCCTTCTTTGTGCGAGACAGAGATGGTAAAATGAGGTGTTTCGGAGATGGTAAAAGGAGATGCTTTGGAGATGGTAAAAGGAGATGCTTTGGAGATGGTAAAATGAGGTGCTTTGGAAATAGTAAAATGAGGTGCTTTGGAGATGGTAAAATGAGATGCTTTGATCGGTGTGTTCGCCCAGACCAAACATAGAGGCTGGTGTCGTAAACATTTATGGGCAGTGAACTGTTATATGGGTCTTCGAACGAATGAATTAGGGCTATTTACTAATTTTATTATACTGATCTTTCAGGGCTTCCACTATCCACGCAGAAACGCTCTCAGCCCATCCAGGCTAAAGAGAGAATGATAGCAAACATGGCGAAATTTATGAGTTTACTTAGTAGGTTTACGAGTGAACGCGTTAAAATATTATCGTGGATGATTCTAAAGCAGTAATAAGCAAGACACTAGGTCTAATGAAATGGCTATACTTCATAATGTTGGTAACATATCCAGTTGAACTGTTTTGAACTTCAGCAACATAATCCTAGGCCTAATTATTACCGAACCAATCGGTCAATTCAATAACAAACAACATCAGCATAAAATTATTACATTCGTTTCTGGCTTCACTGCGTTGTGCTACCTGGTTAAGATGCTAAAAAATCATGCTTCTACTAGGGTACATGTAGGCCCTATGTTATACACAGGTATCTAATCTATTAAAATTCGGAG
Source organism: Dendrobaena attemsi (assembly GCA_034693945.1). NCBI lineage: Eukaryota > Metazoa > Annelida > Clitellata > Crassiclitellata > Lumbricidae > Dendrobaena > Dendrobaena attemsi. The sequence goes on along the minus strand of JAQFXW010001482.1, from coordinate 6,501 downwards.
ACGTGAATATAATTTTAAAATGCTTAATTGAATATAATTTTAAAATGCTTAATTACTTCAACAACATTTTTTCGAATCTTATTATCTTGCATTTTTTGTCTTATTTTTGGTGGTTATTACAAGGGTACAGAGGATTTTTAAAGAAATTTTCACTGGTGGGGAAATTTTGAAAAAGGGCATTTTTCGCGCGCAATTTAAGTCAAAAGTATAGGCTTAAATTTGAACTTTCAAGTTGTCAAACTATTCAAATAAAAAGCAAATTATGAAAATGAATTAGGCCTATTACTATCAACAGCTTAGTACAAACTCAACAATCATATAAAACTTAACATTTTGTACATTGAATTTTATTTTACTGTTAAGCTTTCTACGCAAGAAAATGACAGTGTCATAAGTAATCAATCAATCAGGTTGCCTTAGAAGGCAGCTGACCTGCAATTAGTTTACAAAAATGGTTAATTTTATTCCAGCCCTGAAGTTTGTTATGCTACTAATGCCAGCATAGCATATTTCATGGTGTTTATATGTTAGACAATCTTAAGGCCTATTATTATTATCAATGGCCAATGGAAAACCTTCTAAATGGTAATCCACTATTATCTATGGCCAATGGAGAAACTTCCAATAGACCTAAGGCTCATTGTTGATAAGGATTTGATCAATCCAACTTCATGCATCAGGTCCAATTAAGGTCACAATATTCTTATTCCTATAGCAGTGATATTCCAACACAGTTAAACGCCGTCTCCGGATGAAATTACTTTGAATGAATAGCCTACATGTACATCCATCCGTTAGCCAAACCATCTCGCGGTTACTATAATTATTGTCCGCTTAAAGCTCTTCTTAGTTAATGGTTTACATTTTTGATTTTGCAAATAGCCAAACGTATTCTTTTATTTGAGTATGCTATAGTCACACGTAGACTATTCTCCCCCAAAAAGGTGTAATTTGTTTAGGAAAGAAACAAAGACAGAAGATGGTAGACATCTATTGTAGATAACATTAATTTTATGACCATCGCTAAGCATTTCACCAGTAAAGCCTTCAATGTCCAAATTTCACAGAAATATTATTGTCAAGTGGAACAGTTTATAATTAGTATACATGTAAAGCCTTCAACTAATACATACATGTAGGCCTAGTTGTAGGACTGATCATCTGACTTTCTGGGCTCATTCGAAACCAGGAAGTTTGTCCCGGTCTAATAGTTTATCGTGCACGCGTAATGATAGCCTATCCTACTAGTCACGATGCGGTGATTTCCGTGAAGTCAAGACCTATCAAGGCTATCAAAGATATTATCAAGGCTATCAAATTCGCACAATATGCTGTTTGCAACGGTTCCAGGACAAATGGTTCACAGAAAAATGAAATGGTTCACGACAATAATATTCGCTCACGAACAAATCGTCCACAGACATTTCGTTCACAATGCCGTATCTTGTACTAAACAGATACAGGCCTACGATGAAAATCTAAATTAGCCTCGAAGCAGGATGAACGATAGGAAAAATAACTACCACTGGAGGCTAGATGTACAATGAAAATCTAACGTAAACTCGAAGCGGGATGACGATAACGCCGCAGGTTATGTGTATGAAGGTGTAGGCCTACTATGAAATTCTACTCGAAGCGGAATGATTTTGATAATAATAGTATAACTACAACTGGAAGCTGGATATGGGCCTACGATGGAAATCTGAACTAAACACGACGTGGAATTATACATGAAAAATGGGCCTATACATGTAACTACGATTGGAAGCGGAATATAAACGTGTGAACAAATTGTCGGTGAACGAATTGTCTGGGAACGATTTGTTGTGAACTATTTGTCGTGAGACCGTTTTTAACAACAGAGACTGCAGCTGAACCGAACATTGGCATTATTCTGTCTCGATTTCAATATTGTGATGCACTGAGACAAGTCGGCAAGTAATATAGACCTAGACTAAACATAACTGGGCATGGCGATCACATGAAAAACATTCTTGGTTGCGTACATGCAGATCCATTTTACAAATAAAAGTTGTCTTATATTAGCTTATCCGACATGTACGAGTTACATGGGATATAATTATGGACTCCCGTGTTCAAAACTGTAGAACGTTATAGGCCCTAGGTGCTTTCATATACATGTATTGTCATTTGAAAGCAAATGCATCGTTATGCTCAGAAATGGATGCTGAATCAATAATTATTGGTGTATCGCAAGACATGAAACGAGACACAAAATCTGAAGAGATGGTAACAACCACCTTTGGTAGTCGCAAAACAAACAAAGCTTGTGGTAGAGTTAGGATAAGAAACCAATATCCAATCTCTCCTCCAAACCTCACCGCGCTTGTACTGCCACCAATGTCATAGAAACTTGTAAGGATGCCAATAATTATCCTAATAATAAGTAATAGGCCTACTTAATAGGTATTCAAGAGGTACTTTGCGTATGTGATAATAATGTTGGAATAATAAGGATAAGTTGAGCCTACAACACTCCAGAAACGGAACAACAGGAAGAACATTCGAAGATTGACGAATTGTCGATTAACTCAACATAATCACAAGAAACATCAGAAAGTAAACGCAACAATAATTCTTGTCTTTGTTCTGTTCATCAGGATGAAGACAAAGCGTCTACATTATTATTTGATAATAATTTGATAGTAATTTGTTCGAATATTCAATTGATTTCAAATCAAGTCAACTCAAATCATTTATTGATTCAAACAATAGGTCTAATAGATAAACTGAAGCACAATTAAGCCACGAAGCTGTTTGAAACAAAGGCTCACCCAAAAGGGACAAAGTCCCGCTAAGTTAGGACAACCTATACCGAACAGATAGATTTCAAGATGGCACCGTGACAGAAAACATATATGAGACTAGATCAATAAAAAATAGGTTACCCAGAGTAAGGAAACAACAAAACAGAAACTGCCCTCTCAGGTTCATTAAATGTTGTACATTTGTTAATGTGCAGTAACGGTTAAGAAGTCACGTAGGCCCTAAGCGTTTGCTTGCAATTAAAACTATGTTCAGGCTAGTTTATAGGCTTAGATAAAAGCTAAGTCGTAAATACACAAACATTTCTTTGACACGCCGTTCAGTTGGAAAAAACCCGCCATCTTACATTTACTTATCAAACAAGTAGCCTATGCCTCGGTTGCAAGTTGTTCAAAAGTCAAAACTATATAATTTCGAGGTGCAATGCATTCATAATATTTTAACCCTAAATGCACCGCTCTGTTCAGAAATTATATATCGCAAAATCTGATTATTGAAACTAAGCACAAATCCTAGGTATTTTTGGTAACGACCCCCTTTGTGATCGATATCACAAAAGCCTTGGTAGCCTGTATACAGTTAATAACAACGACGATTAGGCCTGTAGACAGGGATGAAAAGATCGTGATATTTGAAATAATACTTTTCGTTTAAGATGACGGAAAATGTGTGTGAATTTAATGAAGAAATGACATTCTGGATTATCACTAGCACATGCCGAATACTTCCAAAGTCCTTTTCCGATGTTTCCGATCAAATGCATTACTTGATGGAGACCACGAAGCCTCCATCAAATGGATACCAGATTTTGTGCGGAAGCTTGGCGGAGTTTTACATTAGACCGCTGCATACTTGCATCGCTGATAAGGATTTTTTAATCGCAAGAAATAATCAACTAGCATTCTGTGACGAATTTCCAGTATTGCCAAGTGATCTGAGTGGTGTAGCCAGTTCCATCAATTGCTACGAGATTCAAGCATATACCGGATATCCCAGTTTTGTTAGATTGCGAGCCATAGGAATATTGCATTTTGATTGGATATTGAACTCATACCAATTCCACCATGCACGACTTCCTAATTTATTTATGGCGATTGACGTGGCTAACCTTTCAAATAACTATCGTATACGTTCTAACGTCCGTAACAGAGAACTACCTCTTACCCGTGGTCCAGCTATTACACATCACGATGTTGATGGTAGTGGAAGCGATGCCGTCCAAAGCGTGTGGTGCCCTCAATGGCCCAGAGAAGCTCAAAGTTGGATAAATCGACCAAGACATTCCGGGTCGCCAGATCCTGAAACAATTTCCAAGGTTGTGCAAAATGGTTGCCATGTTGTCTACGTTCAACATCGTTCGTGTCGACCCGACAGAAATCAGTGGAGAATGTCTTTTTCAGTGGCAGAAGTTATTTTGCTTCAGAGTTGGACACCACTTCAGCAGATCGCCTATCATTTGCTCAGATTCCTTGCAAAGAGAGAATTAATTCAGAAGGATTGTCCAAAGGAAGGCGAGGTTCTGTGTACGTATCATTTGAAAACTCTGATGCTATGGACTTGGGAAGAGATGCCATCGGAATGGTGGAATTCAAAATCTGTCATTGCGATATGCTGTGAGTTGCTAGGAAAGCTTACAGGCTTGGTTAAGAGGAAATTCTGTCCAAACTATTTTATTCCTGAAGCAAATCTATTCAATGAGCATTGCAGCCGTATAACAGTTAACGAGACCGAAGAACGATTGAATACATTCAATAATCCTGGAGTTCTTTGTTCTTGGTTTCTCAAGAATTATATCCTGCCATTCGCACGAGAATATTTAAAAGTTCAAAACGCAGTGGATATAGCGCCGTACGTTGGAAAATCTCTTCTTGTGTTTGGAGAAGCCGTGGGGAAAATATCATTGGATGACTTCTTTTCTAACGTTCTCATACTATCTCCCGGAACTGTTCGTTATGTGATTGAAAACGGACTAACTTCAGGATTGAACAACAATTTAAAGGAAGATTGCTATTTGCTAACTAGATGTTTGTGCTCAAGAGAAAAATTGTGCGTGCACATTTTGTTTCCCGAAACATCAAAACTCATATGCTTCGCTCATCATATCAATATGCTGTATATTTTCCATACTGCGTATTATTTGAGCTGCGAAAGGATTTTGTGGCATAGTGGCAATTTTGTCGATTTTGTGAAAGCAATTTCGATCCAACCTAAAATCATACGTTCTGAGTATCATAGCTTTCCCAAACCGCAATTAGAACAAAGTGGTCGGTTTTATTTCCTGCGTGCTCAGGATCTCATGGAAAACATTACAAGAACAAATAGCCGTTCAGAATTTCAACTGTTAAGTCTTATGTCAAAAGGTTTAATGCGGAAGGCTCTTCGTGATATCTTCCCTAATTGCAACAACACATCTCCTGCAGCGTTGGCTTATCTGGCTGCTCTCCATTTTGCCACAGCAGATTACCAACAGGCAATACGCTTCTGCTCAGCAGTTCTCGAAGATGAGACTTTTCATAGGGATCAGGAGACAATGAATGCAGGTTGCTTGCTGTTTATTGACGATATCGCAAGAATCGCTGGATTGATTGTGCTGCAAATGAAAATTACTGACAATACTCTTCATTGTATCAACAAGCAGCTCTATCTTGATTTGCGTCTTTCGCCAAGGGTGTTTGCTCATTATTTGACCGAGTTGTGTACCGCAAAAACTACCACTCGTATAAATTTTGATCATGATTTCTCAATGTTGCCTGATGCAACTTTTTCCATGGACGAATACCTGAGTCTTTTAGTAAAGCTTAAATATAATGCTTTGATAAAGTCAGGTCATCATACCATTACTGACAGACAGATCGATCATAGCAAAACAGTTTCATTTATAGAAGTTGAATCTGGAAAAATGAATTCGTTGATAGTTAAAGAAACAGTAATTGATGTTCTAATGAAATATGCTTTAGAAAATATGGCATCATTTTATGATGGGATTCGCAAAGACTTTGGCATCCAGTGCAACACAGTTGATTGTTATCGCGCCTTGTACCTATACAAGTGTTGTCAGTACAACGAAATGCTACGTTTATGTGAACGAATCCTTGCTGAACCAGATTTGCAGAACGATTTGAAAGAGTTTGCATTGACGAACGTTCTGCTGTTGCCGTCGTTTAATTCATTCTTCGATACAGACATTCAATCGTTGCTGGGATTTCACACGCTACTTTATTACCTGTCACCTCAGAATGACGCGATGCAGAAATGCGAATCAACCACCGATGCGACGATTGCAGACTTCCTTGGTCGCATAGTCTACTTTCACAAGTCCAAAATCTCGAATTCGCTTCAACAGCATTACTCCGTTAAATGTCATTATTTTCTCGGAAGACATTTCCTCGCAAGATATTTGAAAATCAGACGCTGTGTCGACTGCGATCTTGCATATGAAGTAGAGATGGCAGAATTTCTCAATTTGAAAACTAATCTTCCGTTTGAACAGATCATTCGAGCGTTTCTTCAACGAAAACTGGGCATTATCTGAGAATAATGATTCAATAGTTTTATCGTAAACGTTATGAACTACTAAATTGTGTGTTCGTGTAAATTTATTAATTTATTTATTCACACATTTCTATACCGCCCCTTGAAGTCTCCTACTACTCAGAGGCGGTCCCGACTACAGCCCGGAGGTGTGTCGGAGTTTACACGCCGAAGCGCAACGAG
>JAQFXW010001481.1:0-14835 GCA_034693945.1 Dendrobaena attemsi | reverse complement strand
GGGGGGTAGAAGCCCCTGTGCTTGGATGTGTGTGTGTATGTGTGTGTTGAATGTAGAGGTGGTGTGTGTAGTTGTCGTGCGAAGAGATCCGACGACATATTATTAGTTAAGACGAGATACAAGACAGAGTCCTCGTCGTTTGAATTAAAGATTACAACCGTGTTTATACGGACCCCGAGGGGAATAGACGATTAGATGTACGAGGAGGAGCGGTTGCGAATCAGCTGCAGCAGCCGAAGGATGTCGTGCGTCGTTTAATTAGCAACACCTCCATCGTTCATCTCCATTCAGTCGTCGCATACGATGCTAAACGGAAGCGGAAATTATAGACGATTGGATGTTTACGTTGCCATGGAAACTGTAACTGTACTTCATGGAATATCGAGGAAGAGTACAGACATCGATTGGCACTTAGACACACGATAGACGGCAGTGGATCCATTGTCTGCCTTCTTGTACACGTTTGTCGGTGTATACCCCATGTCTATACGTCTGTGCTTGTGTGTTAAGCTGTCTTTATGAGCCCGTATGTTTATTTGGATCCGCGTTTCCGTTTAAATGCATCTGTGTGTGTAGGTGCGTGTGTGTGTGTACGGGTGTGTGTGTGATGTGTGGGTGTGTGTGTGGGATGTGTGGGTGTGTGTGTGATGTGTGGGTGTGTGTGTGTTCATCCGTTGCTGTGTTTGTCTGCAAGTATTGCTGATGAAAATTGTTCAGTCGTCAAGGCAACCAGGTAATTGCTCTCAGCTAGCACTGTGATTGACGCCACTGGAATCCGAAATGTTGGTCGGTATGAGTCAGCCGAATGCCAACTCACTGCTTGTGAATCTCTTTCAAAAGGAGCCGACGTGTAATAATTATTGTTTATGTGACTAACTGAGTGATCGTTTGATTGATTTGAGCTGACTATAAAACGTTGAGTTTGGCTTTGATTTGTCCATTGCTTAGTGCAACATGGAATAGATTTGTTTACCACAGCTTACTTCAAATTTAGATCAGCGAATTAGCTTGGCCTGTAGTTTAACTCCGATCAACTACAATCGTACTTTGTCTGTGCTTAGCTGTCTGATTTAATTAGCTTTAAAAGATATTGGACCATAAGATGGTTAATGATTATTTTCGGATGGCTAGGAATAGATTACGCATTATATACTTTACATCAAATTTGCCTAAAGTAGAATAGCCTAGGTAGGCCAAGAAAAGGTTAGTCCATAATAGATATGTCTACATGTAATAGAATGATGATCCTGTAATATATTAACTTGTATTAGACGTAGTGAGCTCATACTATAGGTTAGGTTAACCGTTAACTTAAGAGCTAAGAAGTTAAGAAAATGTAAGTAATGGCTAGATTGAGCAGTAGCCTTATGCTTTGCAAACCTTATTTCTATTGCTTACCTTATCTCATATTAAGCCAACATGGATAAGATTAGCCTATGGAGTAATTACAATAGGCCTATTAAATAACCTTTGTCTGTATTAAGCTTAGATTGGCTTAGAAGACGTCAGTTTAAATGGAGCATCCACGATCAAGTTCACTCATCCTGTACAAAACGAGTAGCCGTAGTCATGAGCGCCAGTGTTGCCTTAGTTTTTCGTAGCCTCGATGACAGAGTCTAGTCTTGATTAGATCGGCGCACCACGCAAATTGTATTTGCATTGGCTGTAGAGCATTGGATGCGAGCTGGCGCGAAGTGCTAACGAACCGAGTTCAATACCGGAGTCAAGAAAAGAACGCCCCTGAGGAAGAATCATCTTTCATTCGCTAGACGGCGTTGTAAATAGATGTAGAATGCGTGCGGCACCCTGCGTGGCTGCCATAGGTTAAATTCGACTCCTGGAATAACCTGTATCGTTCATTCATACTATATCTGTAATCATAATGCGGTGCGACATTGTGAATCTCAATAAACGAAAATATTATTTACATCGGATCAAGTAAGATACAATATTACTGCTGCATTCTACAGCAGCCACTGTTCTTGCCGTGTTTGTAGTTTGACTTCGGACCATCGATCGACCATTGGCTGAAGGTCAGTTACCCTCAGGGCTGCTGTGCCATCAGAGGATTCCGCAGCCACCAGGCACGGCTCTACATCACGAACTTCGACAAACCGCAGCATTGCCTCGACTGTAACCCCCTCTGGTGCCTGCTGCTCGCTCCCTGCTGGCTGCTCTCGGCGCCCTGCTACAAGGTATGACGGCGACGATGGTCATTGTGATGGGCCGATTGTTGTTGAGAAGATTGTGGAAGAATGAAAGGAATGAAGAAATCAAACAACATGCTGGCGATGATGATGAAGGTTAGAGTCGTCTGTTTGCTAATGGTAGCAACGACTTAATGATGACGTCAACAGTAATCGTAATCGTAATCGTAAAACTCAACACTTCTAAAGCGCTCTTTAAAGCTAAGCGCTGGGCACCAGCTAATTCACGAGCGCTGCTTAACGTCAAGAGGGTAGTCAATGAGAAATGTCCGTGGTGGTCCGAGGTCGAGTTCCAGGAAGTCAGTGCATCGGATGCGAATGACTTATGGCAAGAGAAGTAGGTCATCGTAGGGAATTGGGTCATGTGTGAACATATAAGCATGTCACGATTGTCACATATGCATAGGCTGATTTATTGTTTTAGGTGTATCGACGCTTCAAATGCAAAGACATCGTCATCCGATTCAATGCTCCACTTGTACGAAGGACGATTCTGCCCAACGGAAAAATCGTCGAAGTTACGAAGTAACAAATTTGCCGCTCAAAGAGGTCAGCAGGTGTCTGTTATACGACCAAAAGGTCAGGGTTAAAGGTCAAGCCAATACTCGGAAAAGGTTATAGGGTAATAATATGCGTCTGGGCATTGGCCAATCTGTCGGTTGGGTTCTGCCTATATATATATATATATAAGGGACCATTGAACCAACCAGGGGTGATTCATGGAACGGTAATCTGAGCATTCATTATCAACTTCTAATTCCGTCATCGTTTAAAGATAACAGCTAAATGGCGTAACGTTAAGTGCCAGCTTTAGATAAGTATGCAGATACAATTATGGAGCCAATGAGAGGTTTGTTGTAGTTGTTGAACTTGTTGTTGGTGATGATGCGGATGATTGTCTGCACGGATGAGTCTGGTTGTCAGTTGTGGAGGGCAATAAATCCTCCTCAGGCTGCGACCGTATAATGTGAGGGAAAAATCGTCCCATGAAGTTGGTTAAGAATTGAGAGATTTTAAAGACTTAATCGTGTCCCCTAGAATAACACAGAGTAGGCCTATGCTTTGTATTCTCGTGCAGCTACGTGTATGCACGTCAGAGACGTATTTGCAGACGGTTTCCACTGCATGTGCATGGCCGAAAGTTTTAAAATTTTCATCCAAACATATAATTTCTCGTTTAGAAAAGTTAAAAAAGTTCGTTTAGGGTTATTTGAACCCATAAGACCAACACTAAATACACCTTTAATGCAGGTGAATCTGTTAACTATAATTATGCATAGGCCTACATGTATCTCAAGTCTCTATATACGCGCAAATATAGGCCTATGAACCAATTAGGCCTATCGGTGTGTCGGCTTAGCAATCTATTCTCGTCTATATATAAGATGCTCTGATATTATATGGGTGTGATTTGAGTATAGATGTGTGTAGGCGAAAGCGTTCTGTCCAAGGATTCGTGTTTTCTTGCACCACCTTGGTGAAAGATTCGCGTACTTATAAACAACTGCAGAGTAGTTCTATAAATACACGTGTTTATATCCAAGTTATATACACGAGTATTGTATGTATATACTGAACACATAATCCATATAACAAACATACATGTTCACTGTACATGTGTATATATGCTATATAAAGAGTTAGAGTGATGTGTGCGCGCGCGAAGGCTTGGTATTAACAGATCGGATGCCAGGAATCTGGAGATAAAAGAGATAAGCAGCACACACCTACGAATCTCTCCCTACACACTTATATACACGCGGTCTTATTATAGATACGTAGAATACACATGCATGTTTACATGTATGCCTTAAACACGCGAATGCCGGATTACATGCATGCCATACATATAAATTACATACATTCATGCAAATATACTATTGGGTCTACATAAAATGCGTACATTGTAAACTCAGACAAAACGCTACAGATGTCAAAGTAGAGCCTCGGGCGACAGTTTAGAGTGTAGCTATAGAGCCGGTAAATAAGCGGGTCTCTCAGACCGTCATGACGTGGCTTTTGTGGGCGCTGAAATGTTTTTATAGGATTTACATTACATTACATTTCATAACCCAAGTAGACGAATGCTGGCAGGTGAAATGCTAATGTTGTTGATATTATTTACATATAAACTTATAGACAACACTGAGCACTCATAATGCGATTGTTTAGTTTCATGACCCATACACATGTTGAGTGACTTATTATTAGACATTATAAGATGAGTGTTGAGCCTCGATTAAATCCCCAACAACATAAACACTGTATACATACATCAATGCATACATACGTCATTGCCAAAATGACTAACAGCGCCTTGATTGTGTACTCTTAATTTACTCAATTTTTCCTGAGAACTTTCTGTGATCGTATCTCTACTCAAGAAACCATCTCTTGATAACGAAATCCTTATATATTCTAATTATTCGTCGACGGGTTTCTGATCTATCATTCAGCTCCAAGTTAAGTGAATCCATTGGCCTATGGATCAATAACTAACTATCTGACTTCTATAGTAGCTGACGCCTAAAGCTTAACGCACAGCTAGTAGTCATCTGATTCTATACCAAACAGCGCTCCACTGAAACCCTACTCACGACCCTCTCTAGACAAACCGTTTGTTTCTGTGCCATATCTCATCTGCAGATCTCACCAACTGTGTCTGTTTTATATTTCCAAACGACTGAACCCGAAATCTTCCTCCATAGACGTTCAAACTAGTTGGGCTATTAGTGGTATATACAGGATGAGGCATAATAAAGGACCCCCTACGTTTTTTGCTAATATTGCGGTCAAAAGTAGGAATATTTAAATACAATTTTAAAGACTGAAAGGCAATTCATATTTACGTATAACACCCAAATTTTATAGAAATATTTTTAACAAGACAAAAGTTATTCAACCTTTAGTTACGTCACCCGCTGTTTTTTGATCATTCAAAAACGCTTCACTGTTTTTTTTCTTATATTTCCGCTAAAAGTAAATATTATTTAATTAAATTTCCCAAGCGTCAAGGTAATTAGAACCTACATTCAGAGAAGATATTTCATTGAAATATTCAAAATACAACAAAAGTTACAGCACTTTTTCTTGTAAAATTTGTTGCATTACATTTGTTAAATAATCGGAATACAGTATGTGGACTCACTAAACATGCTGTAACTTGTTTTGCTCTTGAAATAGTTTGATAAAATTTGGTCGTTGTATGTAAAATATGAATTTCCTTTGAGGCTGCAGAATTTCATTTAAAATGCTTTTAACTTTTGGCGGAAATATAAGCAAAGAACTGTTAAACGTTATTTGAGATTTGAGCCATCAGAAAACAGTGGGTTACGTCACTAGAAGTTTGATAACTTTTGTTCTTTTAGAAGTATTTTGATGAAAGTTGCTAGTTACATGTAGATATGAATTACCTTTCAGCCTGTAAAATTTTATTTTAAGATCCCCACTTTTGACTGAAATATTGGCAAGAAACGCAGGGGGTTCTATTATTATCAAAAAATTGTGAAACCTTTTTGAATAACCAAAAAGCATTAGGTGACGTCACTAAAAGTTGAATAAATTTTGTTCTATTTTGAGTATTTTGGTGAAATTTGGTAATTATACGTAAATATGAAATGCCTTTCAGACTGTAACATGTCATTTAAATGTTCCCACTTTTGACGAAAATATTTGCGAAAAACGTAGGGGGTCTTTTTTGCCTCGCCCTGTAGGCCTACTGTCCCCCTTGGGTTAAATTAGATCCTGGCTTTCCTCCGAAAGACTCCGTTCTTTGATATCTTCTGCCCCACTCAGTTAGACCAACGTATCCATTATGCCTACGACATCAAACCATTCATTCCCCACATGAAATTATTTAAATAAATTCATCTACCTTAAACTGTTACAGATTGTCTATTTCCTGTATAGGTCTAATTTGTGACTCTATCTCAATCTGCTAGCTTTTGGCTAACATATAAGTCTCTATAGCTTATACGGTAGATTGAAATTTTAGGGGAATAGAGATGCAATGTAGAATTGTAGTTGTAGACAATAATAGAAAATATCCATTGAGATATCTCGAAGAGAGACAGAGAGAAAGAGATAAGGAAAGGTCGTCCAGGTCAAAACACCTGCAGCAATTTCTGGCGCTCTCCTGCGTTCTATAGCCTTCCAAAATCGCATAACATACACTCTTTACAGCCTATAGATTACGACCGACTTGTGGCGAACAGCATCCATCAAACAGACAAAAGAGGACAGAGGCCGTGGTAGATCAACCGCCCACAAGAAGCAAACTCATGAATTACTTGAATTACGACAGCAGCGACAACAAATGTAGCATATACTTAAGTAGACAATGCTAAAAATGTCGATAATCAAGATATACTTATTTGATAACGAAAATACAGCTATTATATTAATAGGCCTAATGTTTGTTTAGGCCCATACATATGAAGCTCATCTTCTACGTTGAGATCAATAGGGTCTATACTATTTGTTGTTACTTACGACTCTATTTGAGCTTACGTTAAAGTAACAAAAGAATTCGTTTAAGCCTTATAGGCGTTTCTGTGTCAGTGCATGTTTCGTTTGTTTATTTTTATTTTCGGTTACTCTCTCCCTCTTCCACCCTACCTCCATATCTCTCTTGCGCTGTGTGTGTGTCTCTCTCTCTCTCCCTCTCTCTCTCTCTCTCTCTCTCTCACACACACACACTCTTACACTTTTTACGATTTCACGCATTTGTTAGCTTCCTGTTATTCTTTACATTTCGTTCAATTGATTTCTAATGCAGGAAAACGTGCACGTGACGTGTTACGTGGCTGGTGAACCCGAACGACATCTCTAATAACCCGGTGACGACAACCTAGACAATATCTACGTATGGTCAGGCGATGACCGCTGCGTCAAAGAGACAAGATGACTCGCGCAATGTGGTCACCTTGGGCTGTAAACTAGACATCTATCGAAAGACACAAGTTGACAGCGGACAACTGCGTTTGCCAAGTGTTGATTATATATAATGATGTGACATGAAGCAACATAAGATGACGTCAGCATGCCTCTGCCTACATACAAGTAGCTGAACGATTGGAGCGTCTAATTAAGTGGTATAATGCTGTCTGTGCTTCCACGGGAAAAATATACTATACTATATCTATGCATAACTACATATTTTGTATATGTGTATTATATAAATATCCAATAACAGAAAGACAAGCCTTTGATTGTAGATCTTTGGCATGACTACTTATACGAAAAGGCTAAGAAAGGCCTTTATTAGTTAGGTAATTCGTTAGGTACGTTATCATGTATTAACTAATTAATATATATATAACAATTGATCAATTAATTCGTGAATTATCAATCCTTCTATGCGTTCGTTCACTCGTTCAAAGTTTCCGCTGAGTGATATACTGAACGGATACAGACAACATTCACTTCGTCTCAACAGTCGATAGCTAACGTTGAGGTTTGCAAACAGTTTCTGTATAGCCTACATGTAGGCGTCTACAAGTAACAAATACTGTGTCCAACGGAAGTTCTCGTTCGGCCATCTTGTTTCCGGTTAAGTATGTCCACTGACAATCTCAACGACGCTCTTCCGAGTGTGATATTATTATTACGTTTACATTTTACACCGATGCATTATTGGGTGTAGACCTATGTGCGCCATTTTGACGCCACATTAAAAATTCTCTGCCCGATCTCGTTTCGTCTTTTCAGTATAGCCATAATATTTGCCTGTCGGCCTATTAGTTCAGGCATTTATATTGCGCTATAGTACTATATATATAGTTTATTAAGTTCACTGTTCAAGACAGGTGGTAGCTTGTCTTCGTTTTATCAGGCGTGCAGTGATCCTAGGCGCTAAATAATTCAAGCGGGCAATCCGCCAAGCGTAGGCTGACGCGCTGTTAATTTTATGTCATGTGTTCTGTAAGACTTGATACACGTCGTACCAGAAAATGTGATAATATGCAATGTCAGTGTATAACTGCTACGGTCAAGGGTGGGAAACACTGCCTCAGGCAGAGATTAATAATATCAACTTCTATCAGACAGTCCGCTTACGTAGCATGGTCTATCTACGTCGTCTGAAATTCAAGTTCTGGGAAAAAGAAAAAGAATAATTGAGAATGTGAAGATGAAGAACAGATCTTAAGTGTCTGTCAACTGTCTGTCAAAAACGCTCTTCTACAAATGTGACCCGACAGATAAGCCTCACCTCCGACAAATGCGATCTAATGAAAGCAAACCAGTATTTGCGTCCATAGGAGGAGTAGACCTACGTGCTTTATTGTTCTCACTGGTCACCCAGTGATTAATCTAGACCAGCGTGGGGGGAAGTTCCACCCCAGGGTCAGCTTCTCCCCCCCCCAGAAAGATCTGAGGTTCGGCGGATGTGTATGTGAAAAATGTACAAATTTTGAAAAGTCGGTCTACTTTCGTCCCCTCCCAAATTTCGGGATTCCCCAGAAGAGGGGGGGGGACTAGATTACACACTATTAATCACCTATCTTTTTTTATCACCTATCGTCTTTGACTAGCTTACCGTACGTATTTTATAGCTGAATTTGTTAACAGAGGATAATCTTTTTTTTTTAATTCTGCATGGCAGCAGTATGATCCAAGCGTCTGCTAAGAAATAGGGCCTAGACGTGTATCTTCGACAGACATGTATGGGTTTTTTGCAACACGATGTACGCACTCGGGCTGTATCGTGTAAGGGATATATTCTGCGCCTCCCGGCATGCGGTAGGGCCTACTGGGTGGAGCAATATATTCTCAAGACCATCCGTCGAATTCCGCATTTAATATTCCAAAGCAGGGCTGCTTTGGCATTGGGTTCATTGATTTCATTGCTATCTTGCGAAGATTTCATTTCCGAAATGGACGGAAACGACTTCAGATGGAAAGACAGATCGAAAATAATTGAAAATTACAGGAAAGAATTGGCAGCACTAAAGGTTACCTGGATGACATCATCATCATCGTAGTCATTATCGTCGTGTAGGCTAGTTGTAACTTAGCCTATTAAGCCAATGACACATACTGTGTTGATGCGCCACATCCGTTCGTGATTCCTTGTCATCTCTGCTGGTTGTAACCTCACTATTCTCTTTGTTGCATTACCTCGCATTTCATTTCTTTTCTATGTTTGTTACAGTAATGCTCTGTCTATGTATCCTTGTGACCCACTGTCTAGTGTCTATATTTCCCCTTGTTATGTCTCTCTTAGCTCCAATGTCTCTCCTTCTGTTTGTTGCACCGTTGCTTTGTCTATTTCTCCTTGTGTCCCACTATCTCTCCTCATTGACGTCCGCTCGTGGTTTTTACAGGACGGTCAGAGCACACAATGTTCACCGTTAAATTCTTGAGCAATTTCTTAGTTTCACTTGCATATCATTATTATCATTACTGCTCTAGTGCCAAGAATTCTTTCTAAATAACGCAAGAAGCAGTGGTTAAGAAACAGTGGTACATTTTTCAAAGGGCAAGTGCCCCCCCCCCGTCTTTGCCATGATGTCTGGGCGTCCACATGACAGCATATAGACAGACATAGTTTGCAGTCAGACCGTATTCCAGACTATGAGCCCCTACAGCCGACGGCAGTCTTACACCAGTAGGCTACAATGGCAGTTGTAGGCTACACCAGCACACTGTATCATCATTAAGAGGAAAGAACAGGCGCTATATTAATCCTTTTTTTACACTCTATCGTTCATACAGCAATATGCAATGAAACTCGTACTATGGTATCGTAGCAATGCATGTGACATTGTATGGCCAGCCTTGGCTTGTATATATGCTCGTTTTGGGCGAGCAATGTCTACAGCTCAGTTCATAGCGATGTGCGTTCAATACAGAATCAGTTCGAGGTGTTGAAGCACCTCTTGGCTGAGACGGAGACGGAAAGGAGGGAGGAGGAGGGTCAGAGGAAGGAACTGGTCCGTCAAGTCCAGCGACTGAACGAATCAAAGAACGTTCTCGAAGGACAACTGCTCGGAGTCAAGCAGAACAGCGTTCCCAGCTCCCAGGTACACGTGACAGTTATACATATACATGCATACGCTAAGAAAAATTTGTTATCTAAACACAAATTGTTCGGTGATAGGAAACATAATAATTCTATACTTGGTAAGCATGCAGATACATTTCCCTATTATCAGCATCATCGTCATCATTGTCACTTCAAAGTAATCACCATCATCACTACTATTTTTCGTAGCTATTAAAGCTATCATCATCATCATCATTATCATCATCACAACCGTCATTATCATCGTCATCATCGACATCATCATTATAATTATATTTTATTATGAGCGAGTGGGTGTTTGAGTACTTTCTAATGAAGCTATTATTGGAAACTGTAAATCACATTACGCAGCTAACTTCGCTGGAGAAGCGATTACGCATTACAGAGGAACGATTACATCGATTACACGATTGCAGTGCAACAAAACTGACGGACACTGAAGAACGACTTACGACAGAAAATGCAAAACTTCAGGTGCCACTACATAATTCATGCTTTCATTTAAATAATTTATATAGCGCCTCTCCAAGAAATCTGCTCATTATAGGCGCTCTTTCTTTTGACCGACATAGTGTTTAAAGTCATTTGAACAGACTTATTACATTATTTATCAAAAACTGCTGCCAAAATATTATCATCAATAAATGACCGAACTAACAATCAACTATAATCCCTGAATTGCTGAATAACCAGCATGAACGGCAATGTTAACGTGTAATCAAAATGACCAAATAACTAGAATAAACAATCTAACAACTGGTCAAATAGATAACCGAGTGAACGAACACCAAATAGAGAGTGTAAAATAAGTCATTTAAGTCATAATGAGCCCATTAAGCAGTCAAATGACCGAATTAGCAATAATTGAGCAACTGATCGTTTGAGCAATAACTGACTAATATAACAATATTATTATTATTAACTATGCCACAACTATTAGGCCTACTACTGAAAATGATGACAATGCATTTCTTTCAGGCGGAACGCAAGGAGCTCACAAGACGGCTTCAGAGGCTGGAGGAGAGTCATCGGTTCCTTCTGCTCAAATGCGAAGATGCTAAAAGCGATGCAGGTCCGGACAAAGCTGCTGCCGCTGCTGCTGAGCCAGTCTCCATAGATTCTTTCATGTCAAGGTCCGATGTCATCGAAGAGAGAACGAAGGTAGGAGTAGAATGATTCTATCTCACTTGTTCATCAACTCAAACGACAACTGTCACATTGGTGATTGTGGAATCAGAGGTGGTGGTAAATGCCATCTTGGCACTATATATGATGGTCCTAGTTTGTTACTGTCTATTTTTAAAATTATTAATTATTAATATCAACATTGTTGTGCTTACCGCTGTTTGATTTTGTCGTTATTGTTATCAGTTTGTTGTCATTATTATTATTATTGCTAATGTTATTTTTCTGAGTAAGGATGGGATGAGACGATGCTTGGTTGCAGGCTTTTAAGGACGAGATCTCGAGTCTGCAGAGTATAGTGACTCGGCTGAACGAAAACCTGGATGACGTCACCCAACAAAAGCAGACAATCCAAGAGCTAAAAGACAAGTTAGAAGAGATCAATCTTCATCATCACATTCTACAATAGGCGCTGTATAAAAACTTAATACGATACATTCATCAGTATCTATAAATAATTCAGAGGTCGTCACTGTATGCTGGTCGTTGTGTTAGTCTGTAAACTCAGAATTTAAGAGATTCTCACCAGAATTTGCATTTTTGGGTCCTGGTCTTGGACCGCAGGTCTTTGTCTCGGGTTTGGACCACTAGGTCTGGGTCTTGGTCTGGGACCACTAGATTTTAGATTTTTGGTCTTGCTCACAAAACAGGTTATAAGATGAAATTACATTACATCATAGTGAAATTTAAGTCGATTGAACTTCCTCCCATTGATGCAGGGGCTTCTATCCCTTTACCAAGCGGGCGCAGATGCGCCCAGTGGAATACAGAGGGAACATTTCATAATGTATAATTTTCAGAAATGGGGGAAGACTGGTCAGAGAGGATGAAAGATGACTTTGGGGGGAGGAAGTCATGAATTTTGAGCCCGGCTGCCTGGGGGAATAGAAGAACCCCTTGCATTGATGGACTCATTCCATATATAATATAATATAATATAATATAATAAGTAAGTAAGTAATTAAGTAAGTATATTCTTTATTAAATACCAATTGTCTAAACGCACTTTGGTTTACATGCAATTGTACAAACCTAACATTCTAATCACAAACTCTTTGCGTCTCAAATTGTCCGCCCTAGGTACATGCACCATTCGGTTGTGTATTCTCGAAAGCACCGAAGTAAATAATTTCTCATCAGCTATCCAGCGTAAATGCTCGAAGGAGGGACTTTCCCTCGGGGAGGTAGCGATAGCGGACCAAACGGTCCATCACGGTCTGCAGAGCGTTGCTTTCCTGCTGCCCCACGAATCCCCACCAAGCAGGAGCGGCGTAATATATAGTGTTTCTCAACCGATTTCTCAACCTCTACTCTAATGAACAAAGAACTAAATTTCACTGTATTGTTTTTTCTCAAAGAACAATTCACGACCTGTTAGTGGAGAAGCACTCGTTAGTGGCAAAGCTGGAGTGCGCCGAAGACAGATTGGCCGCCATCGAGGTGGAGAACGAAGCCCTTCGAAATGCCATACAGACTCTTCCAGACTCTCTACCGACGCCCGCCATCAATTCTGACCGAGAATCAATTCTAATCGGTAATAACATGCAGGTGACTGACTGGTGCTATATAAATGATAATTGCCAGGAGATGAGAGTATCAGATGTTGCATCGTCATGCATGGTTGAATGTTGGAGATGATAGCAGCCTGGTGCATTGGATCCATGCTAAATGCAAAATAACTGTTACATCTGTGAATTCCAGAGTGAATCGATGATAGACTACTTCACACACAGATAATTCAAATCTGAAGAATTATTTGTAAAATTACATTTTGTCGAGAAGAAACAATCAAAGGGACGAGCGACTAAGCAGAACGAACAAGTTATCGAACGAATGAGTTTAAAAAGAAAGGAATGAATAAATGAATGAATGATCGAATGATTGAATCAGCAAATGAATAATTCTGATGGTGGGAATGATGTAAGAACAAAGAATGTTATAATAATAATTTTAGTTTACTGAATATGAAACGCAATATGATTTCTTCCTAATTATCAAAGCAGTCACAGATGGTAATAAAGAGATGAGTCTACTTCTCTTTAGGGTTTGGGGTAACTGGTAGCGATCCCGCTGCTTGCTTGATGTTCTGCCCCTCCTCCAATTTGCTTCCATTCGTCTATAGGAACACAAGTGACTGAATGAACGCATGACTACTCATTGAAAGAATGGAAGCCTCGAGTCTGATCTTCGGCGAATAAGATAAGACGATAGATTTAGATGCTCATCAAGTTCTGTGTTTAGACGACGCATGGCGCCGTTCTGTCGCTGCCTTAGATAAGATTGAAGGTCTGAAGATGGAAGTGTTGACAATCCGATCCTCAGCCTCCAACCACCTTCGAGCAAGACAGCAACTGGAGGCTGAACTGTCATCACTTAGGTCAGTGGAAGAATCGAAGACTGCGGCAGTCGAGGAGGCTCTGGCCGAAGCAGAAGACACGAGGAGGGCGCTGTCCGGCGGAGAATCACGTGACCGGAAGCAGGCGCGGCAGATCGAAGAACTGCAGCTGAAGGTTACTGAGACCTTGACGTTCTAGATAGCGTTTTACAAATTGGTTATGCTTATTTAATAACTCGGTGTTCACTTTTATTTACATTATCAGTCGTTCTCTTTTATTATCCGTAATTCAGTATGTTCTTTGTATTATCGCTATCCGTATGTTCTATTTTATCATTATGTTCTTTTTGATATCACTGTGTTCATTTAATTATTAGTATACGTTACTTTTATTGTCGCCATGTTCTTTTAATTACCAGTATAATCTGTTGTTATCTTAAGTATCAAATGCTCTTCTAGTAATTAGTTATTCTTTAGATTATCTTATGATCTTATTGTTAATAGGTGTTCTTTTTTCCAAAGTGTTTGGCATTTATTCTTTATATTAACTAGCTAATTAATTATTAACTTTCACTATTGATTGCTAATTGTAGTTTTGATCAGTAGCTAATCCCTTCAGCGTTCACGACCACAAAATGTTCAAATATAATTATTAGTTCTTTTCGCACGTAATCTAATAATTATCCATCTATTTCAATTTCGCCGTCATTACAATTTAGAATCCATAAATCACTGGTCAATGCACTCTAATAGGCCTACGATGTGTTGGAAACATCAGAAGCTGAATAAGTGGGCAGGAATCAAACTGAAACAGTGTTGAGTTATTCCTCTGAGATGATGATGATAATATGCTGCTAGTAGTTGCTCTTTGGAGCAGTAGTATCTGTTCTCCTGTGATTCATATCTGTTCGCGTGAGATTCATATCTGTTCTCCTGTGATTCATATCTGTTCTCCTGTGATTCATATCTGTTCGTGTGAGATTCATATCTATTCTATTCTATTCTATTCTATTCATAGATTTCTAAAGCGCCTCTTTCAGTACAACCTAATCAGAGGCGCTCCCAGTGCGTTGGACCCCGTG
>JAQFXW010001480.1:0-14837 GCA_034693945.1 Dendrobaena attemsi | reverse complement strand
GAAGAAAGTCAGAGTCCAAACGGACACTTTGGCCCGTTTTCGTTCGTCGAAGAAAGTCAGAGTCCAAACGGACACTTTGGCCCGTTTTCGTTCGTCGAAGAAAGTCAGAGTCCAAACGGACACTTGCGTCCGCGGTCACCAGCGTCCGTCGGTCGCCGTCGAGGCTGTTAAGCCGTCAGAAAACAAGGCAAACACCAGGTTTCAATGAAGAACTCTTTATTCGGACCTCAGCCCTCAGAATCAAAGCCGCAACTGCGCTGATGCAGTCGCCTTTTATACAAATTTCTAGCGCCAAGAGGCCAGACTCCTCTTAGCCAATCAGATAACGAATACAGAAAAGGCGCAACAATGAAGCGTTCTTATTGGCTAGCGCTACCGCGCAAACATGACCTTACAGACAGCAGCGCTGAACCTACGTGGTAAACGGACCACGTGACTTCATTAGTACGCGAGCATAGCTGCAAAAGCGAGATCAACGTAGCTTAAACTAAGACAAATATATTTATGCACATAGCAAAGAACTCGCTGTATTATATATATAAATAAGAAAGACAGCAGTGACGCTGCGTTGCTGTTCGCACATATAATAATGATAAAGTCAAACAGACCAGCATCGGCACATCATAATTATATCTCAAACCGGCCAGCATCAGCCGTAAATAAATCGTGTGGGCAATTTTGTCACACTTCCTTGAGCAAGCCAACAAGAAACTAACCAAGAGGTTTAAATGAGCATCATTTAAGTTTATTATGAGTCCTTCTAGGCCTACACTAGTATGTACGTGTTTTGAAAAGTTTAGGCTCATAGCCTAGGCTGCATGTATAGTGTATTAGCCTACCAATATTCACTATAGGGCTTACATGAATTTTACATTATGTAATATTGGGGAGGCATAGGCATATATAGATATACTTTTTGGGTGTTTGAACCACCCAAAAGGTATATCTATGGCCTTGAGGAGAGGGTATTATTATTATACGGCTTGACTTACGGTTCCTCCCTCCACTTCATCGCCATCGTCGAGAGTTGGGTCCAGTCCAATGAGTTTGGCTTCGAGTCCACCTGGCGATTGTTTCAGAAGAACGTTCCTAGCGGCCAAACGACGATGGGTGATCTATAAAAGACGAATCGAACGGAAGTTCATCATAATCGAATCAAGTGAAGCTAATAAGCCTCTCACTAGTCTCTGTCTGCGTCTCTGAGTCTCCCTCTCGTATAGGCCTAATTGGGCGTAGCTTAGCCGTAGCTGCTTGAAGGACTTTATAAAAAAACCGAGCTAGACCGATTGCAGCTGTAACAAGCGATATTCAATTTCAATTCAATTCAATTGTTTATTCAATTTCAATTCAATTCAATTGTTTTATATGCATGTAGTGTCACGGAAAAGCGCATTTATAATTTTATTTATTAATTCATTATATTGAATTTCTATCGCACCCCTTCAACTCTGCCTACTAAGAGCGCTTCCAGTCCAACCACGATCAAATAAGACAATCTTAAGACAATTAGGCCATTCCAGGTCATGAGGCCAACAACATTGCCTGATAGCGGTTCACGAGCGGGGCACAACAATGTTTCCCATGACAGACTGAGCATCTCTGTTTTCTTTAATTCAGCAACTAAAGAATGCTTATTGTTTCACTGTAGTGCTCCTCTCAGATTCAGTCGGCCTATATGCTACTTCGCAGTGTTTGCTACCCGTGAACATTTAAACGCATTTCAAGTATCGGCTGTGTTTACGCGTGCCTATGCGTTCCTGACTGCCTCTTTGTGCGTGCTTGTGCTTGTGTTAATGCGTGTGGGTATACGTACGCCGATCGAGTGAAGGTATTCCATTCCGTGAGCGATGTTCAAGGTGAAGGACAGCATACTCTCAAGAATGTCAACGTTGACGGTTTTGATGCTTGCCAGCCAGTCCTTTAGAGCTATGTCACACAGCTTCATTAGCAGAATCGGGGCTGTACAGTGTACACACGGCGAGACATATGCAATAATAACATAAGACCAGACCTATATATAATGTATATAATTATATAAATAGACAATGCAATAACTATAATTAAGAAATGCTGATCGGGTATTTCAATTCTGTCTTCGGCTAAAAAGTTCTGCTTCGGTATAGTGACTATAGTCTCATTGCCAGCGTGAACTTTGTTATCACAGATAATATAACAGATAGTTCACAAATAGTTCTACATCTGCTAACCTTCGTAATTGGATGGAATTAACCCCTTGTATTGATCCATTTCGTTTTTGCGAGATTGATTAATATGCATGCATGTTCACGGTAATCCGATGCGAAAATTCTTCCAAAGTCCTGCCTACACGGCTGCACCTCATCACGGTGGGAGGGTGAGCAGACAAGTAGATGATTGCCAGGTGAGGCTAGGCCATTAGTGGAGACGACCTTAGCAGAAGATTATAGGCTAGAGCGTTTCGCAAGGTGAACAGACTCATCAGGAAATCTGACGGTGTTGGCTAACGTAGGAGGCAGGCGTTAAAAGGACACATAAAGGCGAAAGAGGCCGATTGGTCCACCGGCTTCCTTACCCTGCCGGGAGGAACTGGTCGCCACCCGACAAAAAGGCAAAGAAATCTCAACATGGAACTCTATGTTGAGGCCTCGTCGTCGGCGCAAACGCCTGACCTGAGAAGAAGATGACGATGAAGAAGGAGGAGGAGGAGAAGAAGAAGAACCCGATGCAATGGAGTACAAATCCAACAGCTTTAAGACGTAGCAGCAAGAATAATGTACAAATAATAACTATTATACTGACGTTCGTTGACATCTTCGTCTACTGCTCCGATGAATTTGACGATGTTCTTGTGCGGTCGAATCTCCTTTGCAAGGAACTGAATCTTCAGCCTCATCAGTCCAATGTCAGATGTCTTATAGGTACCTGCCATAAGGATCGCAATCACGCGAAGGAGAACGTGATATAAATTTAAAAGCAGTAGGACTACTGCTATAATGTATTAATGTCTGCAGCTTAATTTATTACTTAGGCCTACGTATTCAAACACAGGAAGACACAATCTCCATCACATAACCACAGGCCAATAATTGCCAAAGAATTCAAATTTTCAAGAACTTTGTGAATAAGTTGGCTTAGGCCTAAATGAGTGATAGTAAACACATTGAATTGATCCACCATATTTATCAAATCAAATAAAATCTTCGTTTATTGCAACCCAAAAGCATAATATTGACACAATAGGCACATGACATAAGCCAAGATACAATTTAGGGCGACACATGAACCCAGAAGGGACAATAATAGTACCGAAAAGCAGGGCCCCCCCATGCCAGATGATTTAAGTTTTATCATCAAATTCCGGTTTACACGAGTCCAATATAAACAAGCAGCAATGGATGGCAGGAAACTAATTGTAAATTATAGCAATAGAGCAGAAAACTACAAATTAATCAGGAAAACTTAACTAAAACCTTAAATATCACCTTAACTATCAGTATCATCCTTGCGTCGTCTGCCAACCCTGGGACAATTCAAGAAATCTATGCATACTCGCCTAGTGAATGCCTAATTTGTTTGTACATGCTAATTTGTTTGTACATACTAGTTAAGTTATAGTTAAGACTGAGTTGTAATACGGTTTCCTTTGCATAAAATTTGAAGTAGGCCTATGCTAGTTCCTAAACTTTACCTGCCATTATTACCAATTAAATGTGTTAAATAGGTAACCCTACTCAGTGGGTTCTAGAACCCTTCTGGGTTTCCCATTTGTCACTCTACTGCTCTTACAATGCACATGTCCTTGTTCAATGTCTAGAACGGGAACAATTAAATGTTTTGAATTGCATTTGAATTGACTAATGCAGTGAATGTGGAGAACACGCAATATTATTTTATGTTATCATGAATGTTCGACATGCAAGTCGATTTACTATCAATTAGTCAATACACTATCGATTTAATAAATGAACGACTCGATTAATACGCCAGTTCAGATTTATTTTCAAAAGCCAAACTTATTCGGTAGACTATTTGGCCTTTTGGCGCCACCGTTCGAACGTGCATTAACTAACATGACACTAACGGTTAATGGCATTGCAGTTGACTTGAACACCAGACTACGGAACGATAACGGGGATAATGAATAGACTCTGATCGAGAGGTTTCCGCAAAGTCACGCAAAAAAGGAGCGTTACCGAGAAGGCCTCACCAAACAAGCGCAGCAATTAACCACAGACCCCATACGAGATACGCTGTGAGACAGGAAGCCAACTTAATACATCCCGAATGTATGACGAGACGGGAGAGACAGTTTGAAACCACCGAATATAATAATCCGTCAAGTCATGTAAAAACGGCATTCACGAAAACGGCCGGAGCCAAGATGGCGGGCCCCAAAATGACTGTGCTAAAACTGCATCGAAACTAACTGTAGGAACTAGAAGATTTATCTACTTGAAAAAATTAAACCACTCTACTTTTATTTAATGACTGTCGTTTTGGTGAACTATGAACTCGTTGGGTTAATTTTTATTATCTTGTGAACTGTGCTTGTCTGGTCAATTATAATTTCCATCAGCTTATGCTGTGTGTTTCATAATGTGCATCATGTACATGTATGTGCTTGTTACTTAATACTGGACTTGATTGTTCATATAGTTATTGCTTGCATTTGGTCACAGCACTTCTTTTATTTTGTTCTGTTTTGTCTTCTTCTAGGTGTCTGTTCTATTAATCCTACTCCCAAAGTTTACTTGTTTTCTGTGAATTAAATGTGATTCCTTGATAATTTCTAATTTTACTGTCAGTTCTCATCTTATCTCAACACATGATATAGCCTACATATATATAAGCCCATTGAGCTTCATCCATTTTCATTATCAAACTCAGACCTCAAGACTTTATCCAATTTAAGGAATCACTTTTTATGGCTCATTAGTTCTTTCTTTTGTTCTTCTTGGTTGTCAAGGTTGCATTCTGATGGCCAGATATTTGTTTGTTTCTCAATAAGTTTATTTGAATTGAATTGAATTAACACAATTTGTCATGATATTTCTTATGCCTACAGTTTGTAACATTCTAACTTAGTCACTATAGTCTGATAATTATACTAATTTATTAATTTAAAAAATGGAGCTGTAGCCCAGTAACCTGCTGCAAATGCAGCCCTCATGTAATAGATCTCAAATAGCTCCCGATAAATCCTCATGAAATCTAGTAGGACAATAATAATTATTATCGTGGTTCGTATTAACCGAAACGTTTTCCCTGAGCAATATTAAGACTGTATAGTTTACTCTTGAGAGTCTTGGCTGCAACTGTTGTCTGTTGGTTGCGTCGTGAGAGGATGGCTCTTCTGATGACAGCGAACCTTCCCTCGGCCACGACGTCTCCCAACTGAACGTCCTTCTGCGAAATCTTCCACTCCGGATTTTCAATCGCTGGTCCATAGAGGTCGTCATCAGTGAATGAGTTTGTCTTCTTTCCTTCAGCCGCCTTCACATTGTTCGACTGTGAAGAAAAACTCTTACGTGTGTATATGACAATAAGAGACATAGTGTTGTGTACAGCAGTGGACAATTATACTAATTATAAAAACCTTTCATAGAACTTTCATGGTTCATATAAGCTCACTTTGTTGTGAATTATTCATTTCTAACGATTACATCGATTAGAATACCCGCTCTTGCAAAGAAGCGCGCACAAAATGGCAACCTTCATAACAGCGCAAACAATATAGCGCGGCAAAAAAGTTATCATATGATATGTTTTGTGGCTACCTTGAAGTAGACGGATTTTGTTTCGTATATATCGTTGACGCTGACCGCTGTCGTCTGACCAACGAATTTATTCTTTACATCGAACGCCATGGATCGAACCCGCATCGGAAGCGGATGTTTGTGTTGAACTTTTGACCTCACGAGCATAATAATCAGCAGCACCAAAATGAGAAATCCGATGATGCATGCTGTATGCACAGAAAACGCCAGTCGGGTAAGGTTACAGCCTCACAGGGCATGTGTGTAGGCCTATGTGTGTATGAGGGTGTATGAGCGTGTGTGTGTATATGTGTGTTCAGTCTGGAATACTTTGGAAAGTTTTAAGCATGATATGAGTTGGTATCACATAAGAGAGAGTGTTTAAATGAGAACTGACCATTGAAACTGGATAGTTCTGCACAAATGTTTACAATTTCTATGAATTCAATTGCATTTCAATGGCTTGTTATGAGGTTGATCAGCGTTTGGACGACTTTTCATCACGTGTAGTCTACAGTACTTCTCAAGCACATTTAGGGCATAACTACACGTAAATAACCTCTCGAATTAGGTAACTCAAAAGTTAACCAAAACAGGGTTGGGTATGACAAAGTGTAAGGTACACGGCATCGAGGTAATTGTAAGGTCAGGTAACTTATGAGAATATTCAACCGGTCTGCGGATTACAAAGAGGCTGAAAGAGCGCAGTGAGGTGGACAACAGATGGCGATTTGCTCATGAAGTCGTGAGAAAGAGCCCACTTGAGATTTGGAGCCGGGAAGGGCAAGTCCTTCACCACAATTGCTCTGGAGTGAGTGGGATAGAAAAATGGACAACTCACAGAAACGAATAGCTTACGAGACGAGTTCGCTTCAGACAAGACCCCCTCAGGACGACTCATCCTTCATTCGCTAGACTGCGTTGTAAATAGACACGTAGAATGTACCGTATTAATGTACGGGCACCCTGCGTGGTTGCCATAGTATTGATTCGACTCTTGTATCGTTCATTCATACTATATGTGTGTCTGTAATCATCATGATGCAGTGAGACAAAATGAATCTTAATAAACGAAGATATTCTAAGTGGAATCTTCCATCGGATCTATTAGCTTATAGATATCCAGCGAAGCATTCAGACATAGAGATGTAGCCATGTAGAAACGATCAGCAAAGATGAACTGCTGCATTTCTTAGGCCCATACGGGAGAGTGATTTGCAGGGGAACGCATGCGCAATGGCGGTATACAATAGAGGCCCAGGGTGTGGTCAATCGTCTGAAGACTCTCATCTGTCTCATGTGGAGCTAATGTAATATGTAGTGCAATTGAGACAAAGGATGTTAGGATTTGTTTTAAACTACAGTGATACACATGTACATGTATGTAGTAGGACTGTACGACGAGGATTCATAGTGATTCAGAGGAAGGATGATGACCTGTGTAAGACCACTGCAGTTAAACATGAATGGCTTTGAAAGCGTCCTCTAGAAACGAGTGACAGCTATAGCGTCCACTGAAACAATATAATTATGGCCTACAATCCTTTAGATCCATTCTGCAGCACTTGCACCAAATATGCAAATAATTTTTTTTGTTGAATTCATTTACGTTATAGCAGGGCCTACCATAATAGGTCGATGGTTAAGTTAATAGAATTAACTGAAACATATGTCTAAGAGCTAAATGGAAAACTGGAAATTTATGGGTGGAAGGACGAACATAGGTACATTATAGGTATATATGTATAGGGCTATAGGCTCTAATACACTTTGTACAGGCTATATACATAGGCCAATTAGGCCTATATATATTAAATATATATATTAAATATAATAGGCCTACATATGCTATCGACATTTATACAGCATCGACTTTTTCTGTTAGCGATAAACTGTCTCCACAATAGCACTCTTCCTTACCGATGATAATTCCAACGATTGCCCCTCCGCTTAGTTGTCCTACAAGCAAGAGAGACACGCCATTTTATAAACCACTTATAGAACGGCATGAAAAGAAAAACTTGATAGAAATCTAAATTTCCAAAGACACTGATAGAATTACATGCGATGTAATCAATAATGTGGGGGAGAGTTGCCCCAAGTGTACCGTTGTTTCTCCCCCCCCACATTACGATGCAATTGTAATGAGTTCATTTCATGCGTCGTCTGTTGTCGTTGCCTGTCCCAATAAAGTCTTTTGGTGAACGAGCGTGTAATGCTTCGGTCTCTGGCTCTATAGACTCTGCACGAACTCTTTTCTTGTGTCTACTCAGACCTTTACATTTCATGCCCGCTGTATACTAGGCTGCCTCGATTCAACATGGACCGCATCTCTGCTCTAGTGGAATGACCTGGTGAATATTGACGTCATTTCGCAACTCAATTTTTGTAGTCTTCTGCGCGTTCGATAGCCTAGTATAGCGCGAAAGAAGCTAAGAATTAATTAAAACCATCTATACCGTCTGGTTCAAGAGGTACTTGAGGATCCTGATAATAATGATGGTGCTGATAACGATAGTGAAGATGATAGCATTGACAATGAACGTGATGATGATGATGATGATGATGATAACGTATTCACTGACCTGACGGTCTACACGGAATGTTTTCAGCCTGTGGCTGAATCTAAGCAACAGCAAGCATCATTATTTAACGATAGAAAGACAGATGAATTAGCTATAGCATAATTCTTTACGTCAAACCATCTGTCTTAGATGGGCCTAGCATCATTCAGCAGATTTGAGCTCTACGGTTTCCTTCACCTCATTTTGGGTCTCTTTCTGATCTTCTGTGGCTAGGTCGTTTGCAGAGTCACTATACTTAAATCTCTGATTACAATTACCATTGCTATGCATTCAATTAACTGCAGCAAGCGCTTAACTAATTAATGCCAGCGTTCCTTTCAGTACTAAAGATTTGATTTACATAGGAATAGGGCCTGTATACACTCGCAACATAGTAAGAAGTTTTATGGAATTGTTCTTCTCCTATGGAAAATAATTGCATGAAAACTACAATATTACCATTGCGGTAATAGAGCATACCTGACCATACCTTTTTCTTTAGTCATCAATAATTTACAATAGTAAATACCGTTTAACTTGACTACGTGCACGAGAGAACAGCAGCAGTCTATAGGATATATATTCTTGCTGCAACTGTGATTTTGGGAATCTCACCGAAATTGTGTTGGAAATCATTTGACCCGATAGGCTGGTGATGTTGTAGGTTAGAGTCAGAGTGTCGCCAGCAAACCTATCGATGTAACAGTTGTCGATGTTAACATTTTGAATCACGTCGTAGCAGTAACCAAGGACTATGCAGTAACAAGTGTTGTCGTTTGTTAGACACGGTTTCGTTGTTGTTGATCCCTACAATCAGTCAGAGGAGGTAAAAGTGTAGGCCTTCTGATTTAATTTAATTACCCCCCCCCTAGAAACCTCTCCTATTGTCGCCGGTTCCAGCCACACTATGATGATGATGAGTTCTCTGCCCAGAAGCATGTTCTATGGCTTGCCGTTGCCTTTCTAACAGACAATTATGGGTAAGCAACTTGTCCAAGGTCGCTACTTGGCGGCTCAAGTGGGGTTCGAACCTGCGACCTTTACGCCACAAGGCACCGAATATCCACTGCGCCACTTCGTCCCATTCCTGCTAGGCCGAGATATCTAAATCTCTGAATGTCCGCCAGCACCGGGGCTTGAACCGCAGAGTCCGAAACCACAGACTTCCGCGGCCGTCACGCTTACCGATGTAGCTAACTGGGCCAGTTAGCCACACTATCGCATCTTCAAATGTTGCAAATATTGAAGCAATAGAAATTGTATTAAAAAGTTTCTAATGTTTGCTTTGCTCTGCGAAGGCCTATACCTTATTGATCCCACGATCACTTGCCGTGTCTAACTTTAGAGACGAAAGATAACCTTATGAACATTTAAAGTGAAACTGTACAAGTCTAGATGTCAAGTATATTGCTGACAATTTCCCAGTATGAAAGCACGTCGTCAACGGTTTAGAATAATAAAAATATCTACAATTTAAATTTTGCCAAAATCTGTTTAGTATTTTGGACCTACTCTGCAGCTCTGAAATTAGGCCTACAAATTGTTCATACGGTCCTGCGTTGCTACTACTATAATAGGGGTCCTACTAAAGTAGGCCTATAGTTGCACCCGACATTTATGACGGTTTTCCCTGATCCCCTCAGAGGCGGATCTAGACTTCGCCCTTTCCATAGGCTATCTTCCAAAAGTTATTTGAGCAACTTCCCCACACATGTATCTGTTTCTCCCTTCCTGGAGCCACTGTATTTGAGTGCATATTTGAGCAGAAACAGTTATGCAGAGCTTTTTGGGACACCATAGAGATACAATCAAGAATTATTAATCAACTCTGTTCATTGTTCCAAGAAAATAATTATAATAAGTTTAAAATAACATTATTATTTGCCAAAAATGTGTAGGCCTACAAGGCACAATAGGAAGGCACATAATTTGACATAAGGAATGATAGACCGCTAGTTAGGGTCACTACTATGCGTAACATAATTATAGAAGACGGCAAGGGTATGACGTATAGGCCTACAATCAATCAATATTCATATAGCGCCCATTCAAGATCCCAACTCAGCGACAATCGATCCCGACTCAGGAAGAGCGGAAAGAGCAGTAGTCTAAGCCTACAGTACCTATAGAAGTGTGTTTATTCTTACTTAAAGCTAAATTTCTCATTTTTACTCTGTAATATTATTAGAGGTCCTATAGGTAGTGATTGAATGCAAAGAAATTTTAAAGAAACCCACAATAATAGTCGTTACAAAATAGCTGTCATATTTTTCCAGGAGGGGCCAAGTGCGTGCGCACATTGTGCACTACACAAAAACAATGTGTTTCATTTGCTAAGGTGCCATTGTATACGTACTCGTTTCCTTCTCTGGTTCGTCGAAGGAGGATCTCTCATTGCAACCGGAGATGCCAATGACGTAATGAAGACCTTCCTCGTGGAATCGTAGATGTCACACGTGATGCTACGAATTCCGCTGACTCTGCTGATCACTTGCAAGACTATGCTAGAACATCAAAGACATCGGGAATTTGGTTCATCAATTGCCGGATAAATTACGTATACGTAAAGTAATCGCTCCGCTGAATTATGCTTATGGTACGGACAAAATGGTATGGACAAAATGGTACGGACAAAATGGTATGGACAAATTTTGTCCATATACCACTTTGTTTGCACCATTTTGTCCGTCCCATTTTGTCCATACCATTTTGTCCATACCATTTTGTCCGCACCATTTTGTCCATACCATTTTGTCCGTACCATATTGTCCGTACCATTTTGTCCGTACCATTTTGTCCAAAAACCATTTTGTCCATATACCATTTTGTCCATACCATTTTGTCCATCCCATTTTGTCCGTACCATTTTATCCGTACCATTTTGTCCAATACCATTTTGTCCATACCATTTTGTCCGGTCACCCAAACTAGGACTCTGTATGAGGCCTAATGAATACATTGTACAGGTGTAGTTATGAGTGCTATCTGCTTTCCTTTGCATGATGTGAAGGACGCGACGCCACTATGCCCGTTCTGCAGTGTAGTTAAGTCTATGGCCCATGCCCTTTGGAATCTGATCAAACTGCGAGGTTTAAAGGAATACAGCTGTTTAGTGTGAAAGAGCTTGAGATCCGCATAAGTGGCATTGCCATATTAAGGCTTAATCCACCAGATTGGATTGTGGTCATCAGGGTGGAAACCAACTTTGGCAGACCACGAGTGTCGTTTAATCATGATGAAAATAATTAGGCCTATGTTCGATGTCTTTTCGTGCTAAGTCCTCATCTATACAGATCTAGCAATGCAATAAAGTCTATCGACACCGCTAGACAGGTCACGAAATTTAAGTTTAAACTATTATGGCGTGCAACGGTGCAATGAACAGTGTGGGCCAGCATAAATGAACTAACTTTGCAGGCCAATAATTTCGCCAAATTTTGTCATATAGGCCTATTCATACTTAGGCCTATTGCATCACATTAAAGATATTTCCTTCTAGTATTAGCCTTGAAAATGTCGAATTGGTATTAGTTTAAATTTTAATAATATTTTGGAAGCATCCCTAGCTACCAGATTTGCTGTCATTAGAGTAGCCTAAGTGACTCAAAATCGCGCCGTTGACAGACAATGATCGAGTTTAGATTCGCAGTTGGCGAACTGATAATAGTCTTGATGCGTTTCTTATAGCAGAGGATGGAATGAAACTACGTTGAATCGTCTGATAAGGGAAATTTATTAAACAGGAACTTCTAGTCGTAGCCTAAACCACGCGAACGGTAGGCTTCGCACGACGCGCAATCGGCTAACGTTGCTCGGATGCGAAACAGACATTTTCAGAAGCGTCGTAAACCTATTGCAAAAGATGATCTAAAGTTGAAGATATTTCGTCAAAGTGACGTCAAACAGCTATCCGAATCTGATGCAGCGAAATGGCGGGAAGCATGCATTCCTATGCAAGCGCCTGAAGGCTGAAGCAAGTGAAGCAGTGCGTGACTGTTGATAAAATTGACAAGACGTGGTTAGCAATGACAACGTTACAGACCCCTACTAAATGATCTCCAAACATGATCATTGCTATTATGCTTGTGCTAGAAAAGCTAGATGTGACATCTGGAAAGTTGCTAAAAAAATTATTAGCTAGTTGCTGAGGTTTTGTTATTTCACGATTTACATCATGTGGACAAAAGTTACAATAAAAAAGTTACAATAAAATGAGTTCTAATCTTAACACTAGAGTGAAATGCCTTTATTGTGACGAATAAAGTATAAATACTTTTTAAACATGTGCGAAGTTATATTAATGCAAATTTGGTTCATTCATGCACGCCCACCCTGTAATAGGTCCTCACGAATAAATACGCACATGTATGGCCTACATACAAACATGTACACACAGCTAAAAATGACGTGTACCTTGAGGTGTACTGGTCGACTGTGTGATACTGCATCTGACTGTTGGTCACATTGATGCAATACTTGCAGGTGTCAACGTAAGCCCACGTCTTTGCCGTGTAGAGTGCGGTGCTCATGCCATACGCTCTGACCCAGGCGACTATCGTGTCTCCGCTGTGAAGATCGCTCTGCGCAATCTGAAAACTGAACTGATTCACTGTTGTGTCGTTGATGTTTGTAAAGTTGCTCGGAGTGTTTACTCCGATGCCGCCATTTTTATCGATGACGTAAGCAAACTGGTATGACAGAACTCCAGTGATTGCCACCGCGTCAGCGGAACGCATGCCATATTTGGTTCCGTAGTTGTCGTCGATGACGTTTGGTTGGATCGTCAACGGTTGAACGATTAGTCCCCACTTGGGATCAATGTTACTCTTGAAAACATTTGGCCAGAGAGCTGTAAACTGGTAAGGCATGTTATTCTGCGGTGTTTCCAGGGTCGTAATGTAGTTATAGCCTGTGGCGGGATCGGCCTTGTCAATGTAGAATGCAGAAGCGTTGACGGTAAGACTAGCATCGCCAAGATAGGTGAAGATCTTTCTTGCCATGGCCGTGTTGTTGGCTCTGTCGTAGACTGTCAACTGAATGGCGTATGTACCTGGTACGCTGACGGTGAACTGGACTTTGTTGAGACTGAGGTCAGTGTCTGCAACGTCTGTCTGGAAGACAGCAGCTCCGATGTTAGCCAGTTCGTTAGCAGCTGTCGGTTGCATGTAGAAGACATCGATGTGGAATCGATCGATTCCAGAAGCATCGTCCGTCCAGGCGTTGAACGTCGGCTGAATCTTCGGATGCTATAGGTGCAACACAATGCGATCATTCTATATGTTATATGAATCATCGCATTGTATTGCTATAGGCAACTATAGCTCAGGAAATTCTGTCTAGCTATTTGCAACATATAGGATCAGTTGCGATGGTTGTTTAGCCTGAAAGTCACCGACTCACCGTCTCCCACGTTTAATAATCATTTGAGTAAAATTCACGTGGAGAAGACTTAGTATAATTGTTAGGTAGTAGTAGATTGATATTGTTGACTGCGCCCTGCAAGCTGCAGATGACGAAAAGGAAAGGGCATCTGACTTTATTTAGACCTAATTGCTGAATGTCATAGGTCAACGCTCAATGTCCACAGACAAGATGTTTGCGAAGAGGTTCTTTAGCATTAAGCACTTGATGATAGTGCTGCGAGGCAAGCGAGGCAACTCATTTGTAAAAAGGTTAAACTATAACTATAAAAGTATATAGGCTACGTCCATACAACCAGGGTTTTCAGGAATCGTCCCTTCCTTGCTCAATAATTTATGTGATAAAGTAAGTAAAGAAGCAAGCAATGATGTAAGAACTAGGTTGCACTCTGACAACTTTCAGACATTGTGGGGGTGTGGTAGTGTAGTGAAGGTCGCTTTGCAACCGAATGGTTGCAGGTTCGAATCCACCTGCCGCGTAAGGATCTTTAGCAAGTCCTTCACTCACAATTGTTCAAGCGCGTCGGCGGGTAAAACTCCAATACGCCTGCGGGCTGTAGTGGTCTGTAAGAGGCGGTATAGAAATACACAAATATAATACAATTATTTTAGCCTATATACTTTTATAGTTATACCTTTACGTGCCAAATGTCAAGCAAAGCATGAGAGTAAAGTGCAGCAATAACTAAGACAATAATAGTCACTTGGAAACAATGATCAGTTTCCAGTTGGAGACACAAGTAGGCCTATAATATACTAGTGGAGCGCCCGTCCTAAGACGGTAAATAGACAATAAGTGTTTCTAAATCTGTTAATCAGAAATCTGTTAGTTATTCAGGTGTTATTGCTGGTTCTGGTATATGAACAAAACTTAATGTGTCCACATGCACAAAATACTTTTATCTTAGCAAAGACATCACAAGGACAAGATGTATACAAAATCAATTCCGTTACAACAAACCATTATTCAGAAAGGCTATATATAAGTACTGTTCTCTTTAGTGATAACACACATAACAGGTATTTTGCAAAGCCTACCTCAGTAATAGTTTCGTTCATATAGATTGGAAATACAGTGCAGTTGTTGGATGTGGCGACTGCGTTTGTTAGACAGTGAA
>JAQFXW010001479.1:0-14843 GCA_034693945.1 Dendrobaena attemsi | reverse complement strand
CCAAGCAGCCGGGCTCAAAAGCTCATGACTTTCCATTTGCCCCCTCAAAAATACTCTTCCATTCCATTTGACCAGTTCCCCCCCCCTGTTTATGAAATTTATACATTATGAAATGCCCCCCACCCCTGTTTTGGCGCACTTGGCACGCTGGGTATAAGGATAGAAGCCTCTGTTCGTGATTGTGTCTATTGCATGTATATTATCGGTTCCCGGCAATACCATGCACGCAGCTAAGCTAAATGCAGACGAGATATGAATTGAAGTTATTTAACGTAATCTGGGACCTGGATTTGGGGTCTGTGGCCTATTAATAGCTCACAGTTGGTCTGTTCAGATCAACGCTTGTATTCCACCGGTCAGTGACATGTGCTTGTCACTGCAATAACGATACAATTATACAGAGCCACACAGACAAAGACAGAGACAGCAGTCGTCTTAGCATTGATGTGTCATTGACTTGGCTATAATTATAGTCTCGTCTACAAACTTTCGCCTTTAATAGATAGATCTTCCAGCAAAAGAAATCATACAATTCTCTCTCTAATGTGTGCGTCACAACATTATCTCTACAAAAGCAATCATAGAACATATCATTACATATTATAAGCATGCATCATCAATGCAATTGATATGTATATAATTATGCGCCTATATGTCCAATTTCTGGCTTATTGTAGGAGAACAACTGATTGCATATATGTACTATGTAGGATATTGTATAAAACTTAAATATATATAAAAGTACACCTAAATTTTCATTTAGTAATTTAATTTTGTCCCACATTTCAATACCGCCCCTTCAAGACCACTACTACTCAGAGGCGGATATTGGCCTAAAAATAGAAATTTCTCGGCAATCAGAAGAGTTTTTATGTATATCATATCTGTGTAGTCACTGTAGTGTGTATACGTACATTGATACATACTATAATAGGCTTACACATGCATGCATATGCATACACTATAGGATTTCAATTGCATTTACCGAGTTAACAAGACTTAGGCCAACACTTTTCCGCTATTGAATCGTCCATGGATACATGTTTTTACACGAATCATGTTTTGATAGATAGGCCTATGTATGAAGATTAGGCCTATAGGCTATAGACATTGCCTTTAAGCCTGTAGAATTTCATTAAGAGATTTTTACTTTGGCGGAAACATTAACAAGAAACTGTTAAACGTCTTTGAACCAGAAGAAACAGTGATGGGAAGTCACTAGAAATTGAATAACGTTTGTTCTGTTTGAAATAGTTTTCTGAGATTTGGCAATAGTATGTAAATATGAATTGTCTGTCAGCCTGTAAAAGTTTATTTTTAAATTCACACTTTTGACAAAGATATTGGCCAAAAACCTAGGTGAAACTTTTTTCGAGCCACCCTGTATAGACTTATTTGCATTGGCTGATGAATTTAATTCTATATCAACAGAATTCAATGAATGAAATACTCAATTATTGGCACAGCAAATAACAAATTAACATCCATTTTAGCACATATTATTCATTATTAATCAATGTCGTACAATCGTTATTGCTTCCAATTTGTCAACAATGAATGTTCAGTGCGAATTGAAACAATCTTTACAGTGCATTAATAGATATAATAATAGGCCTAGATCAACTTAATACAAATATTTTAATTTCTTATCTATTGTCAAATAGTAGGCCTATAGGCCCAAATAGTAGGCCCAATAGGCCCACGCCCTATTTACGTTATAATTCGATCAAACATTGAAACGTAATCAATTGCACAGCAAAGAAACGATTTTGTATTGATAGTGTCTTAAAACAAATCGTCTGCACGATGACGACATCGTGACGTAATCGCAGGTCACGTGTCCAATATCAGAGGACATCAACAGTAGAGGCGCAATTAATTAGGACAACAAATAGACCTACAGCTGTCAATGTAGAGCTGGTGCTATACAAGTTCAAGACCTGTCGAATTGCCACCTACTGATAAGACTCTGCTCCTTGACTGCTTTTGTTCAGGCATAAAAGTCATATGCCTGCAATGACGTGTTAACCCTGTGAACCCAATGACTAAAGTTCGAATCAAACGCTTGGCACGCGTGTTCCCTGCGCATGCGACCTTCGCTGCGTAAATCAATTATTGTGGAGTCTAAGACTACCAAGTCAGACTCTCATTGCAGAGTCAGGAGATGATCACATAGTGTTCCGTGTAGGCAGCCCTGCTTCTCAGTTTGACTTCATCTGCAGCCAACGATATATGGTAGGATACCAACGAAGTCCGTGAACACGGAAGCACACCACACACACACACATCCACACACACGGTGACACACCCACACATACACATCTACAGACACTCGCGCATGTACACACATATATACACTCGCACACAGAAACACACATCTACGCACACATCCATACGCACATACCCGTGCACATACACACACGGGCATGCAATGTAACCTAATGACAAGCTGAGACTGCAGCGTAGTATAGATAAGGCTATAATCACATTGTGTGCTGTCGTCGTCTGTGGCGTCGTTGCTCATGACGACGTCTGACAGTTTAGAAACGAAATAGGAGAAGTACTCTTGTGCCAGTTCTTCAGACAGGTGCCTCTCTGTCTCCCACCAATCAGGTCTTGGAGGAGGTGATCACGTGGTCGTGGTTCCTGTTCAGTCCGTTCAGCATTTGCTCGATGTTCTTGAGTTCGCTGTGTGGTCCCCTTCCGTAAGAAGCGATCGGTCTCTTGAGGGGAGACGACCCAGCAGGGTGCGGTGGCTGCGGCACCCCCACGGGAGGCGAATCGGAGCAACGCTGGGTACCTGAAGGGGGCGTCTCCGTCGTGCACGAAGTGTCCGGCACCTGAGGGGAGCGGGGCGATCCGACGGACACTCCACTGGCCTTGGAGGGACGTGCAGCGTATGGGGCAAACCTTGAGGCGTGATGGGTGGTGCTGAATAGAGGGCCCCCCGCCGCCGTGTTGGCAAGGGACGAGGAGGGTGCAACGAGGGGGTTGTCTGCCAACGCACCTCCCGACTGACCCAAGGCGGCCAGATAGGTGGGGTAGAGCCAGGGGTTGATGGCCATCTGACTGCCCAGCATCCAGGCGGGGTTGAGATGGAAGCCAGTGGCCGCGGCTGCTGCTGCTGCGGCTGCTGCAGCTGCGAGGTTGGCAGACGACAGATGACCTACGTCTGGAAGACCTGGACCAGATGGAAGCGGAAAGGGAAAGGGAGAATCAGGTGCAAATTGGTGGGAAAGGGCAGCGCCGGGGTTGTTGAAGAAGAGCTGGCCGAGGTGGCGGGGTGACAGATGGCTGGCCTGGTGGGCAGCTGCGGCCGCGTACAGACCCGATTGGTAGAGGTAGGAGAGCATCGGAGGAGCCAGTGGGGGCTGAAGGACAGTCACATTGGGAGGACATCGCGGCTCCAACGCTCCTCCTCGTTCGAACAAAGGAGACTTCTCCATCAGAGGTGGGGGAGCACGGGCCACTTCCGCACCCTCAGCTGCACGGCACAGGGATAGGGTAGTGGAGGCTCGATGCACCAGAGGTGCCAGGTCTGTGGACGGCGACCTCTGCCCTGTGGTTGGCGGCGATACGGACTTCAGGAGCTTCCGACTACTAGACGGTGGTGGATGGGTTGGATGGGATGGCGGTGGGGGTGAATCGGATGAGGAGCGACTGACAAGATGGCGATATTCACCCCTCGTTGATCTGATTGGGGGACTGGGGGACGATGTGTCGTAGTCCGAGTGCTGGTGGTGCTGACTGCGACGAGGGTGGGGGTAGTGGTGATGGTGGTGGTGGTGGGGATGGTGGTGGTTGTGATTGGGGCGATGCGGGGATACGGTCGTTACCATGGTTTCGGAGGAAGGGTGGCGATGGATGACGGTGGGAGAGATGGTCCCGGTGGGGCGAGACTCAAGGGACGAGACCAGAGGACCATCACGTTTCCCGAAGAGGACCTTCTTCGAAGTAGGATCTGCAGAGGGATCGCACGAGACCAAGACGTCTGCAACAGTCGACATTCACCCCATTCTCAAATATATACAACAACTGTAGACGCCACATAAAACTCTTCAAATATTCACATCTCTGCAGGTCAACCAGACTATAGGACCTCCAAATGATATCAATCTGTGTGATACAATGAAGCGCTAGTGAATAAACCGGTGCTTTGTGTTTGTAATAGCTTTATAACAGATAGCGAAACAGTAGCAATTACTCACGTTAATTAATTATGTTTTCGTCATTTAATAAGATTCTATATTATTATGTAAGCCAAATTATATCAATTCTATAGTTGTAGAGGCTAAAATTTAATTTATACGATGGTACTACATTTTGCTATCAACGAATTGAAATTCATATAGCGCCTGTTCTGGCCGTTCAACGTTCCTATACTCAGATGCGGACTATATACAACGTCCAGATGTAACCTGTCTTCAATGACGTATACAACGCAGATAACTAACGCAAAGCCTGTAATCCCTTACCGTGATTGGTCGATCGGTCTACGCCGTTCTCGCTCTCCATTGGTTCTTCGGAGGTGCGCATCGATGCCACGCCCACCGCGTTCTCCCGCGGCGGCGAAGACGACGACGACTCGTGACGCACTTCCGGTGATCGAGC
Source organism: Dendrobaena attemsi (assembly GCA_034693945.1). NCBI lineage: Eukaryota > Metazoa > Annelida > Clitellata > Crassiclitellata > Lumbricidae > Dendrobaena > Dendrobaena attemsi. The sequence continues at coordinate 10,232 of JAQFXW010001479.1, read as the reverse complement.
CGCCATTTCCGAGTCGGACTTTTCGTCGACGACGCAGATTTCTCCGTCTTCGTCGTCGCTGCAGTCGCTGTCGAGCTGCCATCGATGGACGTCGTCCGAAGAAGACCCTCCGCCGCCGCCCGTGTTCGATGCCGTCGTCTGCTGCGCATGCGCACTCTGCTGGAGGCTCTGGAGACGCCTAGACACCACGATGACGTCACGGCTAATGTAATACAATGTCAAGCGGCGACGTGAAGGAATGTGATGTGATGTGGTGTGATGAGGTGCATCGGACGGGGGCGTGCATGCTATGCATGGTCTTAATGTGCATGCTTCATCTTTCTTCATTAGCGTGCACATTATATTATGTTTACTACAGACGAAGATGGAGAGGGAGAAGTGATGATAATATAGAGAGGTGAGTTCCAAAGCTTAGCTGCAGATAGCAGATAGCTTAGTGGTTAGCCAGCTGGGTTGTCAGCTGTGAGGTCTGGGGTTCAAAGCCTCGCCAGGGCAGATATTTGGAGTAAGATTTATGTGACATTTGCACTCTATTATATAGTATGCTTGATCTCATGACCGTCTCAGTTACAACAAATACACCAATGGCACACTGTTGTATAAACAAACATGGAGATGTACAAGCATAATTTACTAAAATAAACAAAAATGAGTATAGGGCTATAGGCCTATATAATAATTTATTGAAAACATGTACAAACAATTAAACATAGGGTCTACATATATACATGACCTATTCATACTTAATTACGTATGTATACAGGACGTATAATCCAGTATACATGCATTCACTTGTGTACATACGGTAAAGCCCACATGAGTTTACGTTCTTTATAGGCCTACAATGTATTATATTGATCTGTACAGTGTATATACAAGAATCTTTATAAATAGAAAGGCAAGTGCAGATGCGTGGGTCTGTCCCAGATACTTCCTACTAAACTCCTATACTTGATAAAATTATAATCTTTTTTATTGCTACACTGATCAAGTCTATAGTATAATTAACCTTATCTAAAGAATATAAGATCTCAGTCATCTCGATTGTCTCTGGGTGGTCGTTCATGTCGGCCAATATGAATATTTATATACACACACACAGTACATACTAAAATTAATTCTACCAATGATAATAATAATTATCATTATATCCTACTATACAGGGTGGGCCAAAAAACTGGAATCCCTAAGGTTTTTTCTTAATATTTTGGTCAAAAGTAAGAATTTCCTAATAAAATTTTACACCGAAAGGCAATTCATATTTAAGTACAACTCTTAAATTTCACCAAAATATGTCACACAGAACAAAAGTTATTCAACTTTTAGTGACGTCACCTACTGTGTTTTGGTGCTTCAATAACGTTCAACAGATTTTGTTAATATTTCCGAAAGAAGTACAAATCTTATGATGAAACTCTACAGCCTTAAAGGTAACTCATATTTACATATAACAACCAAATTGTATCAAAATATTTAAAAGTTGCAGCAGTTTTAGTGGGTTCTCCTACTGTACTTTGATGTTTGAAAAACGTGTAATGCAACAAACGTTACAAAAAAGTGCTACAGCTGTTGGTGAGTTTGAAATATTTTGATAAAACTTAGTCGCTTTAGGTAAATACGAATTACCTTTAAGTGTGTAGAATTTCATCATAAGAGTTTTACTTCAGCCGGAAATATTAGCAAATAACTGTTAAACGTTATTGAAACATCACAGCACAGTGGGTGACATCACTAAAAATTGAATAACTTTTGTTCTGCATGAAATATTTTGGTGACATTCAGGAGATTTACGTAAATATGAATTGCCTTTCAGTCTGTAAAATTTCATTTAATTTTGTTTTACTTTTGTCCGAAATATTAAGAAGAAACCGTAGAGTTCACACTTCTTTTGGCCCACCCTGTATAGTATACAAAACATGCAGGATTCAAAGGACTAGACCCTATAGAGTAGAAATGAAACTATGATGTACACATTGGACAGACAACATACATTTTGTATAGGAGGACACAGCTTGAAGTAACATATTAAACAGTACAATGGAGATAATTTATTCGTACCTATCGTCACCAATTATGGTCGAGAACTGGTAATGATGATTATGACCATTATATTGGTATTAGGGTCAGTCTGGGTCAAAGGTCACCGGAGGAAGTTCTCTTCTTCACATTCTTTCATTAGATTGCTGCTGTATGTACAGTTGTACACTATATACGTAATGTATGCTATATAGTATAAGTGTATATGTAATTATTGTAAACAGAGGAAATTGCATTCACTGCAAAAGCCCAAGCATGTACTTACTTCTTTTCGCGTTTTCCGCCACCGGAGTCACGAAATCCCTTAGCGAAAGGATTGTTGTCAATCTTCAGTTGTGTTATCTGAAAGACAACCACAATATGAATCACCGTTGCAAGTGTTGTTTATAATTAAACACTCTACAGTGCTATAATAAATCTATCAAATTATTAATGCCAAGTATACGTATACAGGTCTACCGTCAAACAAAAATAATTAACTGTATACAGTAGTGCGTCGTCAGTCTGGAAGCTTGCTGAACGTCTTTCCATACCATAGAGGTCCATGGGTGACCCCTCTCCAGCGACGGTTTAATCCTAGCCTAAAGGAGAGAGAGATGCCATGGTATAGTCAACGTTCCTATTTCATGAATGCAGATAGACAATTAACTGAAGGAGAGAGACTGTTCGTATACTCATTCTGAATGACTTAAATAAATGAAATTAAGGAGCAAAGTATCCATGGATGAAACAAACAAAGGAATTGATGAATAAATTAACCGAACTATGAATGTTTATAACGAATGGACATTGGACAAGCAAATTGACGACTGTCTGAATGAATTCATGAAAGTTCTTGGAATACTTCAGCCATTCAGAGCAGCCATGAATCAGACAGAGAGGACGGTGGATGAATCGCAAAGAGGATGGGCATGGGTGAGAGGAGAGAGGAGAGAGGGATGCTGGGGAGAGTGAACAAGCAAACGTATCTTAATCTACCTATCTTAATCTTAATGGGCTAAGCACTCTGCTGCAAGGGAGTTATATAATAAAGGATAATACACTGCATGGCAAGAAAGCTTGCTGACCAGGATTCTTCGGATAAGACTCCTTCATTCACCAGACGGCGCTGCAAATGGAGATGTGGAAAGAATGGACACCTTGCATATCAACGCTTAAACTAGACCCAAATAATGACCTGTGGTCATTCATTCACACTGTATACTTGCAATCATAATTATAATGCGTATACAATGTCATGGTTTGTCCATGGATGCCTGTTGTTTAAAGGGGTTTGTCAGTAACTGTGGGGGCGCGGTAGTGTAGTGGTGAAGGTCGCCACCTTGCAACTGAAGGGTTGCGGGTTCGAATCCCACCCGTCGCGCAAGGACCTGGAGCAAGTCCTTCACTCACAATTGCTCATGGCGCTTCGGCGTGTAAACTCCGACGCACCTCCGTGCTGTAGTCGGGACCGCTTCTGAGTAGTAGGAGACTTGAAGTGGCGGTATAGAAATGTGTTAATAAATAAATAAATAAATAACTTGAATGCCATTAATAGCGAAGACTATAATTAATTAAGAATTTTGCCAACCTTTTCATTCTGGTAGGCTGTGACTGCGATGAATTCCGTCTCTTTGAAGACGTACGTTCGGAAAGCACTGTACGGCAGTTTGAGAATGTCATTGGCACGTACCAGATGGAAACGAGGCTGGTACTTTTGCATCGAGTTCAGAATCGTCTGTGTATAGAAAAGTAGAAAACAAAGACTTTGTATACATTATGATCATCTCCTTCCCTCTTATACCCTTTATTTCCAAAAACTTATATAATTTATAATATATATATACGCACCAGTTTCCCGGCTGCATGGGTTGTTCTCAGCCGCCTGCTCTTCTAGCTATACGTGGGTCTCCTGTGGATCCTTATTGAGAGGCTTGAGCAACCGGGCTGTGGCGCGACTCATCCGCGGATTTGCCAAGGCTGACCGCATGTATCCCAGTGTAGCTCTATGCGAGAGGTGCTGGACTCAGTGCACTGGCTTCCATTTCCACAGCGCATCTCCAATAGAATCGCGTCCTTTGTGTGAATGGCGTGGTATCGCTTATCGGGCCGGGCGCCCCTCATATATAGTATTTGCGCGAGCTTTGTCGCGCTTCTTCAATTACTTGCATCAGCAGTCGTGCACTGCCATACATGTTCAAGGCCACTTGGCTGCATCCCTTTCGCCCGCAATAATGCAAAACCCGCTCCTTCTCTGTGGCTGCAAGGCTCAGCAATTTGAATCGGGCTCCACCTGTCCATGCGCCACCTCCCAATGTCTCTTGTTATCAACTTCACCAGCTTCTTTTTCCGCTTGGCCGCCATTGGTTGGAGCGCCGCTGAGTAGAGATCTTGGAGAGGCGCAATATAAAGTTTGATTGATTGATTGGACTTATAGATCTAGGAAGCATCCTTTCACTATTGGTTCCTATATATATATTATTTATATATATGTATCTGCAGACGCTCCCTATATCAACCATACACACAGCACCCTCTTCATGCCTTGGTGAATCCTCTGCAGAATTCGGGATATAGACGGATGTGCTGTTACGATATCCCCAATAACAGTCAGAGGACTAATATGCGCTGCACTGGACTCCCTCCAATGCATGGTGTAAACAATTGCTGGTTTCTTTCTACATGATATATCAATTTCTCTCTACATAATATATCAATAGACATTTTGAATAACAACATTTGATACGACAATCGCTGATGTAAATAGCTTATAATACCGTCAATAGTTCGTGCAAATATAAATCGGTCTACGCCAGTCATTTCAGTCAAATTTTGACTGATTTATTGACTAATTTAGACAATATCAAGAGATTTACTGCATATCATATAGAATTCATACTATTAGGCAAACAACTTCAAATTTAGCTCCTATAATTATATATATTTTACGACTATTCACTGAAATATTGTGACAGATAGGCCTATTATATGACCGGAATGATATTCTGTTTTGCGCAACGAATAAATGAACTATATATACATATATAAAGACCTTTTGTTCCAATTTGGTCACCTTGTGCAGTCAGTTCTGAGAACTCTAGCCCCTGCCATGATGAAGTTTCTCCATTTCTTTCTTTCTGATGTATGTAGCGTCCCTTAGTTCTGCCAAATTCATTCCATTTGTTTTGTGTATCTCATCCATCCATTTTTCTCCTTGGTCGCCCTTGTTTTCTCCTTCCCTCTCCACAAGCCAAGATCATTTCCTTTTCCAAATTTCCAATCAATCTGATCTCATAACATGTCCTAAGAACCTCAGATTTGTTTTTAGCACTATTTCTTGTAACGTCTCATCCTTCTCGACTCCAATCGCCATTCGTACCCATTCATTAGTTCTTTTCTCTGTCCATGATATTCTCCGCATCTTCCTCCATATCCACACTTCACAAGTGCACATGCGTTAATCCTTTTCTCACTCCCATTTGTTACAGTTTAAATATCCACATTGGGTTTATTTGCTGCGCATGAAGAGGGGCGAGGTATATAATGGTCATTGCCTGCAGAGGGTCAACGAAGGGAGTTCGATAGAATTTCGTGACTCGACAATAACCTTTTCTCTCGTGTGTGGTGCATATAATATTATAACATGGTGCAATGCAAGCATCATGCGTCGTCTTAGTGAGGTCTCTCCAATTTTTCGCATTCCGTCGATAGACGTCGTTCGGTTAAATCTGATGACTTTCCCATCGACCAATTGCTACAATCGATCGTTGACCCGAGATGGAGGAGGTAAACAAACAGACACAGACAGACGTAGACAGACAGCCAGAGATAAACACACGGACAGATCTACAGAGACGGACAGTCAGACAGAGAAGATATAGACGGATACAACACACGCAGACAGACAGAAACAGACAGACGGTCAGATACAGACAGACATTGCAGACACACAGAGACGGGAGACGGGAGACAGACGGCGGCGCCTGATAATCAGCCGTCTTTGCAACTGTGATCCCCGTAACGTCCATCGTTCAGCAACTTAGTTTCTGGCGTCGATACATAGCCCTACAGTATACCATGCACGCATGCAAAGGAGTTGCTCATCATTTGCTTAGCACATATTTACCTTCGGAAAGAGAGACTCATGAAAAGACGCACGGAATCCTAGAGACGAGCAAGTGCAAATAAATCTCAGCAGCGAACACCATCCGTTCATGACTCCTTTGATCTGCATAGACTAGATACAGATCATCCGTTGAACGACTCTCGTACATTACGACACGCATAGAAGTCCGTTGCAGATGCTTTAGGCGTCCGTAGGTCGAAAGAAAGCTTCGAACAGCCGTCGGTCTAGTCATTGCGCTCTCTCTGTCTGTCTCTGTCTGTCTGTCTCTCTCTGGCTCTGTCTCTGTCTCTCTTTCCGATCCGACTGGCGCCTTTTGACTTAATCCTCTATTAAACGCGCTGTTTGCCAATTTAGGCGTTAACCCGTCTGCCTTAATTAACCCTTTGCACTCGCCAGACCGGAAAATCCGGACCTTGTTTACACGCATGTAAACGTACGCATGTACACGCATATAATATATTTCTATACGAATGTAAACAAGGCGCACATGAATTATAACGAATATAGACGGCACATAACAAGCAAAGTACCGCCTTCTATATCGAAATCGTTCAGTAGCTTTAACTACCCATTACACAAAGCTTTCTGCAGAGTCAGAAATGCAAGTAAGCGTCTTGTGGGAAACGTTTCAATCGGGCTGTTTACGCATGCACAATATTTACGTAGCGCAATCTTTTAGCTTCGAGAACAAACGATGCTATTGTAACGTTATATTGTCATAACATCTGCGACAATGACAGGTTGTGATCGGAAATCTTCGATAATTCGATGCTCAGATTTTGGAAAGTTATTGTAAAAATAGTGAATTGATACTCTTGACGTCTCACGGGGATTAATCATAAGAGGCATGTATCTGCATGTAGGAGCAGTATGAACTGAGCTAAAGGTCAAGAACATTTGGGGAATAGTTTCTGCAGATAACAAAAATTTAGGCGTCAGCGCATTTGTTTGACAGATATAGACTTTCGTCCGCTGAGATGAATACCCATGAGAGAACAACGCAGCCGATTACAAAACCGTTAGCTATAGATATAAATCTTCAGGTCCATTCGAGCTATATCATTATTATTCACATGCACGTATACATTCTGGTTGTCTCCGGAAATAATCCTCTCTCCGAATTTGGGTTTCATGCAGATAGGTTTTTCAATGGAAGGGTCGGCAAAGTTTCTTAAGTTGGGGAGGGATAGAGAGCATATTTATTTGACTTAGCATTTGAAGCTTAGAGATCGTAACATCATGCATATCCGTACCCAGTGGAACTTGGCGTGCGTCTTGTTCATCCAATCGAATACTCCTTCGTGTAACTGAAAGTAAAGACCAGCGATTACGTCATCGTCATCATGCCAAACATCGATTACGTCATCATCATCACCATCTTCGTCTATCATTATAACATTTGCAACGTTTCGCTGGATATGTATATATGCATTTCACCATCAATTGCACCACATCATCAATAATACATAATGCAATTGAGTACAGCTTTCCATTCATCAATCCAGCAATATAATCAATCAAGCAATTAACGACTACATTCATCAATATTGACAATTGACAATTCAATTGAAACATTTTAATTATTTCAGAGGGAATTTCTAAATCTTCATCCAAGTGCAAAATTCCTCTTTAAAAAGTTTAAAAAAATTCATTTGGGGTTGAACCCGTAAACCCTCCCCCCACGTAAACACATCTCTGGTTCCCATTTCCTAATGGAATCTCTCCCTTTCTGGATTTGGGAATCACTCTTCCAGATATATGCGATTATTGCATGCACTATTATCATATTATGTTATAATATGTATGTTTTCTGTTATGGTGTCTTTGTTCACCATTATGTTCTGTTTGGTTTTGGTGTTTCTCAAATGAAGAGAAATTGGACTATTGAACTAAATCATAAAGACCAATAAGTATTTTGTGTACAGCAGCATATAGCAAGTAGTTGCATGCCTCTCTATATCTGCCCGTGTCTTCATTCAATTATAGGTGCATCTTTCGCTGTCTTTGTTTCTATGTCATTTTGTCTCTCTGTCTGTCTGTATGTCTGTCTTCGCACGCTATGCCTTCTTTTCCTGGACACTATGGAGTGGAATCTTTCACCATCTGTTAACTCCACCGCCAGTTCCTGGCATCGCAGAAAAAGCATAAATTCTACTTGCCCCCATCAGAGAAAGACTGCATGGACCGCGGTGTCTATAGAGACGCCCTGAAGTCACCACCTTCCCGTTTCTATATCACCACTGGAGGCGGTGCAAGCGGCAACAACCCGAGATACGGGGGGGGGGGACGTGCATCAACAGCCTTATGTAAGATCCCAACTATACGACATCAACAGCAGCAGCAGCAGCACCTGTGCAATGGACGTGATTACAACGACGACGGCCAACGAGAGATGGCGCCTCCTATCGCAATATGGCGGCTTTTATCTCGAGTCGGACATAAATTATGAACGATTTGAGCGAATGGCACACGTTGGCTGGAATGCCATTCGTCCCCCTCCTCCCTCCCTACGTCGCTTCGGGTTTCCTCTCAATGGGGGATCATATATGGTGGCCCCCTATCCACGGCTCAGTGATGCCATTCGGACCCAGCCAGATGACCCAACACTTGACTCCAACATACTTTCGCCATTTCCTAACGTGGGAGTTGCGCAGGACTTCTGCTGAACTTACGCATATTATTACACGGTGCACCGTTTGCTGTAAGTTATACGCACACTGACTGTATGTGCGCCGTTGATAAGCGACTGCATAGAGTGTATTATATAGGAGGGGCTCTTTGTTATTATCAAATATATCCCTGGATAAATGGCTTTCGATATCTTGAGCTATAGATGGCGACAGACGTCTCCTCTCAACAAATTTGTATAGCGCCACTTGAAGAAACCTACTCAGAGGCGATCTCAAGCCAGTCATGTGCACGGCTAAATAACTTTGCAAAGGCAATACACAGTGTAAAATATACATGGTCATGTCTATCCATTTTTAAGGATGAATTTGAAATTGTAAACAGAAAATCAAGGAGAATGGTATTGGTCATAAAAAGGTTTCTTAGATGTAAATAGAGACGAAACATAATCGAACTAGTACTAGGGGTAGGCCTACACATTTGCAGTCACAGAAAATCCCCTATGTATACAAAATTAGAAATTTATTTCTTAAGTTATATTTCTCCGTTTCACGGACTAGGCCTATATATCATAAGAATAATTAATATTTTAATGCAAAGATATTTGTTAAGACATGCACATGAAAGATGCAAGCGTCTGTTGCTAAGAACACACACAACAAAAGTAGCGATGGATCGCACTCATTGCAGAACACCCACGGAAACCCATTCATGCATTAATGTATATCAGCATTCAATAAAGACTACATGTAATATTATTATTTAAAGAATCATTAGATAGGAAACCGATATTGAATCTTGGCATCACAGCAAAATCCGACCATAACGTAGCAGCGAAAATAATACAGGGTGGTCCAGCATAAATGCACCGAATTTTCACGAGTATAACTTCGCCAATTCTTAACATTTATTTATATTTGATGCATAAATTAAAGGTATTTCACTCTAGTATTAGCTCTAAAAAAGTCGAACTAGTACTAGTTTAAGTTTTAATTAAACGTTTGGAACATCCCTAGCCACCGTATTTTCACGTCATTAGCTACGAAAATATGACGCCGTTGACAGAAGACGATTGTGTTTTGATCCGAATTTTGCGAACTGTTAAAGGATTTAATTCGTTTCAAATGATTAATGAATTTCCTAACAGAGGATGGAATAAACGTACGTTGAATCGTCTGATTCGAAGAACCGACGAAACAGGTACTTCAAGTCGCAAAACACGCTAATCGGTAAGAACGGCTCGCACACCCGCTAACATTGCTCGTATGTCCAAGTTAATTTGCAGTCAAGACGACTACCTTGTACTAGCAAATCTCCTCGGGAAATATTTGCTGCAAATCGTGTATCGACAGAAGATCCGTAACAATGAACATCTCAAAAAGGTTATTGTTAACTGTTGGTCAGATATCAGTCAGCAGTTCATTGACGGAGCGATTGACCAGTGGTCTCGTCGCATAGCTGC
>JAQFXW010001478.1:0-14843 GCA_034693945.1 Dendrobaena attemsi | reverse complement strand
CATTTGACTTGGACTCCAAATTTTGCGGTGCGATGCGTCCATGACTCCAAGATTTCAGGCCTTAACGGAATCACTGCCTATGGGTAGGTCTGTTCAAACTGCTATCCCAAGCAGAGGCGTCGCCAGAAACTGATTTCGGGGGGTTTCCAATAGAAACTGCATGACTTTATGGTCATTAGCCCAAATTTCGAAATTTCTGTTCTATTTACGCTCCAAAAAACTGACGACCTTTTTTCATTGTTAAAAATTTTCAGATTTTGGGGCTAAAATTAATTTGTCATCATCTTTTTTCTGGTTGCAATGGTCACGTTTTGTTCTAAACTCTACCTTTAGGGCTACACATAAAAGAAACATTGAAAAAACAATTAGGCCTATTCATATGTAGGGGTGTACCGTATTTTACAATAAAAATACATGCAAAAAGTTTAAAATAGGAGCCTATTTGGCAAACAATAATTTCGGGAGCAGGGAGGGTTGGAAACCGTAAAACCTATTATCCATAACTTCTCTTCATTTGACTTGGACTCCAAATTTTGTGCTGCGATGCATCCAGGACTCAGAGAATTCAGGCGTTATCAGAATCACTGCTCGGATCGAGGCATGTAGGGATTGTAGGCCTATATAAACCCATAAAACCCGATGACTTTTTTAATTATTAGGGGCCTATAGGGCCTACTCGTATTTCCTGGGACTATTATTGCGTACAAATCTACGTAGTCCTACATTTTCCTTTTCTAAAGCCCCAAAAGACTGATGACCTTCTTTTTTTAGTCATTTACTCGTATTTCTCAATAAAAAGTCCTGCCTTAGGCCTATTACCGTTTTCTCTTGTCTACCCTCTTTTCCCTTTTTCGAGCCCCAAAAGAACTGGGGAGGTCAGAATTAAGCTGATCCCAACCAATTTTTACCCCTTAACTGATGGGGTCAGACAAGTAACTTGGGGTCCAAATTTACCCCTCAACACCTCTGACAACTGAAACACTAACTTGAATTGAATACAAGTTTCTGCTCTACAGGCCCGAACGGTTTATGATTTGGCCACTCGTCCTCTATAACTGTAGCCTAGTCTTAACTATTAGCCTATTCCAATCTGCATCATTTAGCTTAGGCCTACATGCATTTCTCGATTATAAATCCTGCTTTATCACCGTTTTCTCTTTTTTCCTCTTCTATTTTCAAATTTTTTCCCTCTTCTCTTTTCAAATTTTCAGACCCCGAAAGAACAGGGGGGGGGGTCCAGAAGGTGACCCCCTATTTTTTCCACGTAACCGGGGGTCAGACAAGTAACTCCAACAACACCACCCTCCAACCCCAACAACTAAAACTGCCAACATGTGAGCGAGTCTCCTGTCGTCTTTCTCAGACTGTCTGATCTACACTGTAGCCTATCTGAGTATCCTAGTTCATCGGATCCGTTCCTGAAACCTAATCGATATAGGACCAGATGCTTTTTTCTCTGTTGCCTCGTTAACTATCAGTCTGCACTCAAGAGTGCAACGAGTGCCTAATGATCCTAATCGCTTAATCGATGTCAGACGATTAGATGCAGCATCAGGGCCGACTAATCACCCGCAAGCCATGAGTAGGCCCATATAGAGCCCTATAGCACGAACGCGTGTGCTCATCCAGCAGGAAGCTTAGGGCGAAGACTAATTACCAGCTAATTAGATGAATCGCTTAAGTTGATTTAGACCCGCTCGAGACACTGCGTACAGCGCGTAGGAACCTTGGCTTTTTGAGCAAGTCCTTCACTCACAATTGCACGAGGCGCTTCTGCGTGTTAACTCCGACACACTTCCGGGCTGTAGTCCGTACCGCCTCTGAGTAGTAGTGAACTTGAAGATGCGGTATAGAAATATATGAATATATAAATCTAGGCCTACCTACATGCTGGTATAACTGAGGCGAGCGTACTTCGAATCGCTGAGAGGCCTTATAAAGAGCATCTATAGGGCGAATTTGAAGGGCAGCGGGAAAACGAAGGGCAGCTCGAACAGACAAGTAGGGCAGCAATAGCATATAGGCCTACAGAGGGCATTTCACGCAAGAGAGGGCATACAAAGGCAGAGAATGCAGTATGAAGGACAGAGAGCCTGAGAGGGCATACGAAGGGTAGGCTTAGTGAGGCCATAATATTGCATCATTATTATCGATCTAAACATTCCTAACATTAAGGCCTAGCCTACAGCACCTTTGTTGGAAGTACCCTTCAGAAACGCTGTCAGTGTGCAAGGTCTTGAGAGATAGGCAGGAGAATACAGAGGCTTTTCTATACACCCCACAACTGTTACAGTCGGGCTCACTCCCTATCCTTCCCCCTCGTGGCGGCCAGTATCCCCTGTTTCAGGACCCATATTAATACCGCAAGTGAGTTTTGGTTCATTCCTGATTAGATAAATGCACTGATTTATTCAAGAAGTGTATTGGTGACCATGGACTGTGAGTGTAGACTCTGAAACTTGTAGAGAACAAAAAAAATGGAGAAGGCATAAACTGAAACGCAGTCTGTATGGTACCAGACACTAATCAGGCCTACCAGACACTATAACACTTCAGTTGGAAGTACTGTGCAATAATTCACATTCAAGAAATATAAAGATAATATGCCCAAAATCTAATCTTGGGACTTCTCTCATGTGACGGAATAATGTCAAATGCATCATTATCTGCTGAATAATGGCAAAGCATAATAGGCCTAATAATTACACACTACATAATATGACAATTTTTAACACGGAGGGACTGAAAAACAACAAAACAAAGATGTTTACAAGGAAAACAAAAGTCTTTAAAAAGTCAGCTGCAAAGAAAATGAAATTTCTAACTCAATGTACACTTCCAACTAAATAGTACTAATGTACATAGTCAACAAAATTAAATGCAACAGTTTCTAATGGAGTTAGTATAGAAAGAGCAACGTAACAGAAGAGCGACATAAATACTGTTTCAAAAACAGCAACAGCCTGAGACATTAGGTCAAAACTCAAAAGAGCGACAACCAAAGAAATTAAATTATCTAGGTTTTAAATTTCGTTATCCTGTTCTTTCCTGTTCACCTCTACATTCGTGAAAAAACACCAGAGTACAGAGCGCCGATACACATCAAAATGTAATGCTAGGCCTGGAAGTTGCACTGCATAGTGACATTCTAAATAAATACCATGCCCCTACAAACTCTTCAAACTTTATTTGCTTTAGGTCTATAATACACATGTGAGTAACATATTCACTTTATTTCTAGATGAACAATGTGCCTAACGCCCAAGCTGCTGCTTGTTGACAGAGTGCGATATTAACAAATAACTTGTCACTCTTATGTCGATCTTTTGAATCCGCAACATTTGTGTCGCTCTTCTAAGGCTGTTTTCAATTGGTCGCTCTTCTCGAATATCGCTTTTTCTAGCTGTCACTCTTATGAGCCACTCCATTTCTAAAGTGATGGAATTATATTATGCAAACTAATACTGGTCAGCTCTTTGTAAGTCCAAGTGTAAATTGACATATAGTACGTTTCCATATCAGTCACATCAACAATTCAACGTGCATAGTTTATTTCTTATTTTGTTAAACTTTTAATCAATCAATCAATTAATTTCGGATATTGACACTGCAGGCTGGCGAAACACAATTTGTTGACAAAAAAACTGATATTACTCTTAACATATTTGAGTCAAAGGAATGTACAATATGAATGACAGTAAAAATATCCATAGTGTCAACCACATTCTTTCTAGAAATTTGTTCAAGAATGAGGCGCGAACGTCAGACATAGTTGTATGATTCAATGACCAAAATGAAACGTCTTGACTATCTATCCATAACTCTGTCATGCATTTTTGTAAAACTGACTTAAACCAAACATAACCAATACGCAAGTGCAATTCTTTGAACAGTGCAGCATTTCTCTATAATGGTGTTTCTATCGCAAGATTCCCTATCAAACTCAAATCTTTTAATTAAATGCATTTGAAAAGTTTTATCCACTAACAATAGTATAACATGCCATTCATGTAACTATACATAAAACATTCAATGACATGTGATGGCCAATTTTCTGGTCCAAACTGAAGAAGTTTGACTCTGGTTGGCTGATCATTCTTCCATGGTTGGCCGATCCCGACTACGTTACTTGTAACTTCTTTAATAGATCTTATGATTTAATAAGGACTTCAAGTTGTCAGAACAATCTTAAATAGTGATCTCGTCTAGCGACCAGTTACACTATCGTTTAGCACTTGCTCAAAATTGAGAATGTATGCATCTGGAATGCGCATTTCCACATACTATCAGTCCACCACATATGAACTTAATAGCAGATAGTTGGACATTCACAGTTTGTGGACCTCGCAAACGCACGATGTCGTCAAACAGACAACCCATTCAACAGACAATGCATCAAACAGACGACAATAAACATAAGCTATATAGCACTTCCCTCGATCAGCACATAGTGCATGTTAAACAGAAGTAAATCTAGACTCAATTACGTAGTTTTTTCACATGATCAGCACAACGCAAGTCTGCAACTCAAAACATCTTTTCTTATTTGTCATAAGCAGATTTTTCTATACATTTCAGTGTTTCGCAAAAGAAATCGAAAATGTTTCTGTTTGCATTAGTTTTTCTAATAGCAATTTAAACTGGAATTCATGTATGCTATTGTATGTATAAGCCTTTGTGAAGCGACCTTTAAGTAACTCACAAAAGTGGAAGGTCCTTTTGTTTTCAAGTTAATGCTTAAATGACAAAAATGTATAATTACAACATTCTGAGCACTTAACAGCAGCAGACGTCTGGAATAAATATTTTGCAAAGTACACAAATGAACAGATGCAACGAAAATTACAATTCCTTTCCCAACGGTTTCAACAGATTGAAGCCAACATTATATTAGCATGATTCTATCGACCAGCTCAGCTCCTATCAGATTGGTCTGGACATAATTGTCTAAGAAATAAACATTCACGAGAGGGAACATTTCACAAGTAAACGTGTTTACTCTATTCCACTTTGTTTGAGAATTTATAAGGTATCTCTCTCAGCAGAGCAATTCATAGTCACTCCCCAGTCCCTTTAATGGCTCTATTGCATTCAAATCAACCTTCATCACAACTTACAGATAACAAAAATATTCAAAAATAATTAAAATATGTGTGCTTGTTAACACTGTGAAATGCAGAATTCTATACAAAACGTGTCAGACGCGAAGGCCAAGACATGCGAGAACCGTCTGTTCTCGGACGTACATCCACGGATATTTGCCGACAACATCCCTCGGCAGGGAAACGATGAACTCCCTTGCAAAGGAATCGCGTTTCTTTCGCGATTCCAAGACCGAAAGGATCATTCCCCTCTTCAGTCGTTTCGTGGCAAAGAATTGGAGGCACTGACGCAGTTCCTGAACACGTCCGGTCGACAGCGAATGCGCGGAGTCTATCGTCGAAATGACTTCTTCCGGAGATGGAATCTGGTACCAGTTGTCTGGATGGAAGACCAATGCACCATTGTCCAAACTCCCTGACGTTGTAGAGTTCAACGAACTTTCAACTGCTGGCACCGAAGGAAGGACATTTGCGTTGGAAAACGCTGCCCCACGTGAAACGCCGTCTATTTCACCCTGATCCCCATTCACGGTCGCTGCTTCCCTACTGGACCAATTTGCCCATGGAGTGTGGGAACTGGGATCGTTGTCGGTGTTTAAGTGAGTCTGGTCGTCATGTAGAACTGAAGATGGAGATTCGACTGAATGTGCAATGTCGCTGTGGACTTGCTTGATCGTTCCACAGAAAACGAGACATGGGTAGGGGTTAGAAATGGTCGATGTTGAGCTGTAGCAACTCGGTGGTCTACTGCTCTCAGCTGGAAGTACTAAACCGGTATCGACCAATGCCTGAGCCACGTCAAATGCTGAATGATCTTTAAGAAAAAGCATTTACATATATGTTAAAAATTGTACAGTGGTCCATGTGACAATTGTGACATGAGCAATAATGTTTATACATTTATCCTTAAATGAATTCACTTAAAGAAAATGTTGCAGGTTTGCACTGCTTTGTAAGCCATCAGCACCAACCAAACAGTATAATTATGATAATATTATCTTAAGTTAAGTGTAGGCATTTTTCAGCTTGAAATACACAATCATTGGGCATGAAACTTTCAAATTTCAGTGCAAGCAGCATTGTTTTTACTATTCCTAAAACTTAGAAAATGATCACAAAATACTTAGTTCACTGTTGTTGTAGTAGGTGTCAAGTTAGACTAAAAAAAAGTAAAAACGACTTCTTGTTTTCATTCAATCACATTTTGTTTCTAGTGTTTCAGCAACCTCAAAAGTGTGCTTGTGATAACAAATCTTATTCTCAATAAGTAACTTCAAATGATATTCAACTTAAAAAGGTAAGCCTTAAGTTAAGAACGACTTGTTATAAGTGACAGAGCAGAATGAACAGATAGGGGGGAGAGTCCTCAAATCTAGAGCTGGCAACCAGGTAATCTAGTTCAATAAGAGCAGTTCCAGCTCTAGATATGACAAGAGAAACACAATCGAATGGCCTGCTTGATTCAAAACAAGTCTGAGAGAACTGGACAGTTTAGAATTCCTTGATACAGATAAATGCAACTGAAAGTCTTAAACAACAAATGATGCAACTGAATGTTTACACAAGTACTGTCACAGCAGCACTGAGGGTTTGACACATGTCACTTGTTTAACACTTTATAAACAACTGCAGTGGTCTCCATACACTTTCGCTATTAAAGTGTCAAAAGACTGCGATGGCATCCCGTAACCAGTGAAAACAAAATAAAAGAGGAAATGGCATTGCTACAGTAACTGATAAAGTATGACACACGACATACCTGTGCTTCCTTGGTCACTGGGAAGACTGGATTCGACATTTTCATGGCTGGCATCCGCGGTCCTGTTCTCATTGATATGGTTACTAGTTACATGGAATTCGTGTGGATGACTAGAAATCCAGTCAACCAGCTGCTGACCATTGAAGCACTTGCGATTGGCATGAAGGTCGTACCTCATTCTTTCAAAGGTCTCGGGGTTGCAACCGTCAGGAAACAGCATACCCCACTCAGCAAGGGTCCTCTACAACAATAATTGCAACATGTATACAGTTGGTGCACAAATGAAAGATTATTACGCATCCTTTAACAACCTTAACAACATGTGTGACCTAAGGCAGCCAAACAACCATTCACAAAGGCCCAAGTGCATCACAATAATAACCTACCTCATTGAGCCCAAGTTTGTTTGATAAAATTGAAAAAAACATATTCCTCCTGTTCCACAACATGAATAAGTGTCTCACTTTCATTCCCGATTATTTTCCATCATCGATTATGTTGAGTAATTTTGTAATTTCTGATGAATTGGTTTTAGGCTTACTTTGAGGCAGAGTAGATGATAGATGGAAATGAGACGAGAGCTCGACTGCGAGTAAAGCTGCAGCCAGTAGAGCACTGCATCCTAATACACAACATATAACATAACATAACATAATTGCTGAATAATAAAGGGTTATGAGCCCTTTATCACATAATTCACAATGCTGACTTCATAGCAAATTCAATTCACATGAACTATAATCCTCTAACATACCTTAACATACAATTATAAAACGATAAGGCAAGATCCCGAAACACCAGAAACTCTTAGAATTGTAACTGCTTAATAAGTAGTTAAAAGATAATGTTCCAAAAGTAAAGAAATTAAACCTAGATATCTGAATAATTATTATAACACTTCAGAATACGAATGCAAACTTAGAATAACTATCTAACAGCAGAATACGAAATTTATTAGTGACTGACCATATGATGGATCGTCATTCGATCAAGTTCTGGTAAATGCAGATTAGTGATTAATCGAACTACAATCTTAAACACAAAAATACAAAACACAAATCAGCAAGAAATACATCAGCAGATGCCCATAAAATAATTTCTCTCGATTGTTAAATAACTTGTTACAAGTACTACTAAAGGTGACATGTAATTCTCCAGCTTTGCTTAGAGATTCGACTTGAATTCATATGCTCTGCACATTGCACTCCAGAAATTACTCATTCCCTGTCTACTGGATAAAAACATTAATTAAAAGTCAATTGGGTAATTAGGATGTATAAAGATATCAAGCACTACTACAACTAGCCGCTGCACGGTTAGTTGGAGAGATCTCCAAGTTTGGTCGTGTGTTCAACTTCTCATTTGTTCGACTTATCAGGGATGAGCTGCAAATGTTGGCTTCCTGTTGAACAGCACATCGAGCTATTGTCTTGATCTGGCACTCCTTGTTGGGTTTGGCTTCACCTAATATATTTTAGATTTGTGTATTTCTGTTAGCATCAATTTGGGGCAAACCGCTCTCTGTTCAATCGCCAATGGTAAACTTTTGGTCAAACGGTCACTGCGCAGCTCTTTTTCCATTGCTGGTCCTGCACTTTGGAATGGCCTTCTACTTTACATTTAATATCAAGACTCTTCTGGCTCCTTTTATGCTTCTCTTAACACGTTGTCTGTGATGGACGAGATATCTCGTCCAAAATTAGGTTTACCTGGACGTGAGGGACGAGATATCTCATCCCTCAGAGTCCGATATTGACAGAGGCTATAGGCTTAAGTTGGCAAACAATGCTACAATGGATCTTTGCCTCTCAATGGTCGTTGACAGCGGCGACATCTGTCTGATTAGCATTTGATTCGAATCAGCACAGCCTGTTGAAGCCAACTGGTAGTCTTGATCCAATAGACGAGCGGCGACGCTCTATAGAGAACTTAAATTATGACACGGCTTCCGCTCCTCAGCTAACAATAGACCGCTAGGTGTCACTTTATCACCCATCGAATGTTCCTCAAGATTGTCTCACGGATGACCAATAAATGACCCTGCGATCACTGTGCTCTTTTGCCAGAGCTGGTTTGTGAGTGCGTCTGAGTTTTCTTGAAGGATGCTATACAAATTTCTGAATAAATAAATACTAGCCAGACATACTGAAATTAAACATTTAATGACAAAATCAATGTCTTTGTGCTAGAATTATTTGGCATAGGCCTATACCTCTTACGACTCATTGAGAACCCCATGCATTTTATTCTGATCATGTTGTTGCCTAGTTACATAAGCTTGGACCATGAACTGTAAAACATTCTTTAAGGTAATGAATCTTCAATTTAAACAATGATATTCAACAGTTGTGACTTACATTTCAACAGAAAGAGTGAATATGAATAAACGAAATACATATGCATTATAAAACAAAGTTAAACAGTGAATAGACTGCAAAAATTGAACGATAAAAACTGACCGACCAGCAAATCAAAACGTTCATAAGTAAAGTGACGAATTTTTTTTATAGCTATCCAAATGAACTCACAATAATTGTACGCAGCAGACAACTGGCAAACGCTCCAGACAAGGCGGTCGGATTGTGTTGTATGTCACGTGCACACTTTTCGAAACACTACAGCACACAAATACATGTGAACTAATACACATCCATCTGCTGTACATACATATATCAAAGAGAAGGAACATAAACTCATTAATATTCGTGGTCTTTACACAGAAATCATTGAACCAAAAAAGGGAAAAATCAGAAAGGCTTCGCACATGAAATGCATTTTAGAAAAAAACTTCTTTTACTTGATGCAGCAGCATAAACTGGCCTTTCAACAGGCATGTAACTAGCATTGTGTTTAGGGGTTCAAGCCTCTCCGCCTAACGAAGTTCAAGCCCTCCAAACGAGAGTTAAGTCTGTAAGGGCACTGCATACGCAACAGTCACAATTTACATTTAAGCTCCCCCAAACAAAAATTCCTAATTACATTCCTGCATTTCAACGCCTGAAAATGTTCCTTAGAAGTTGATATCTAGATAAGGTATCTTCGAATAATATAAAGTCTGTACCATTAATGCCATCTGTCAGATGTCGATGGAAATCTCTTTGTTTGGCCGCTTAATATGTCACTGTGGTAATTTTTCAATCTTACATTGTGGTATTTTGCTAAATGATGTAATATTCTGTTCGCTATGACATTTCGCATCTTATAGACCAGTGCAGAGTAGATTTCTGAAGATGCATTACATTAACTTTCTTAATTAAGGAAGAAAATTCCAAGATAGTGGAACTAACTAGAAACAGAAAGCATCATTTTATTGCTAAATTTAAACCGAAATTAACGACAGACCCATGACAGTGACAACCACAGACGATCCAGAAATGCAAAATAGTTTTCTGGACACAGCCAGTGCCTCAGAGACTTGATGTGTTCCTTTAGAAAGGTCTTCATTGGCTGCAGAGTCGTTTCCAGTTCGTTCTCATTTGGCAGTTGAGACATGACAAGCTGAGCGAGAAAGTCAGCCAGAAACAGCTGCATCTAAAATAATAAGATAAACCAAAAAATCAGAAGATTAAGTACAATGTAAGAACACGCCGGCACAAGCATCAAGAAATAAACTTATTACCACATCAATAAATAGAAGTACTCTGCATAAATAGTATGAACAAATCAATGTAAGTTGGACAATCGTGTATTAAGACAAAATGCAAGAGCAAGAAACAGTGAATGAAAATAAAACAAAGATCTGAACCATTAACAGAGGTTAGAGCGGAGTCCTAAATAACAAAACTATGGTCAGTACGATGATTGTCCGTTTTGCCATGATGACCATTGTGTATCCCTTACCCTGTAAACAAGTATGTTGATGAGACCGGCTACTGTTTTATTCATGTACTCTTCTGTCGTGACGATGAGTGTGTCAGCGTCTTCAGCAGATGCAGACGTCCACAGAGAATGAGACTTCTGGAAGATTATCCGCAACGTCTTACAAAGTTGTGACAAATCGTTAATTCGCAAGAACATCTGTCAATCAATAAGCAATAAACACAACACTTTGTAACACTCTTTTTCTCATGAACTGATGCACAGACATAAACTGCACAATACAATATCAACATTTATGACATACATTAATAATTTGTAAATAACTTAGACAATATTTTTTTGCCAAAATGTCACCTTCTGCTGCACCAATTAGTAGGTCATAAAGGTTGGGCTTTGTGCTATGTAACTGGACATGAACCTAATGTAACTCAATGTTCATGTCGGTCACACCCGCAGTCCAGCACCATACTTGTTACAACAAGAGTATAAACAAGATGATCCAACTATTAAGAAACTGACACAAAAATCAGAATTTTTGTTTTAAACAACTTGTTTTAATAAACACTACTGATTAGCAAATGTCAAAAAGTGGAAAGCAAAACACAAAGGTAGAATATTACGAATATTAACTTATATAGCCAATAATGAAATAAAATAAAATATTGCCAGGCATGAAGAAGTATCTAACCTCCTTAGTTAGTGGTTCATAACGGCCATCCCTGAACTCCTCATGGCGATTTACATACTGCAGACAGTCGGCACCCGATAGCTTATGGCGACAACCCCAGATAGATGCGCGTGATTGTATCAAATCTTCTATTAGCTGTAAAAATGTACAGAAAAACAATTCAACATAAAACACCAATAAACATCTAATGAATAAGCTGCATAGAGAGGATCAGGAAGTGAAATCTTTAAACTAAGGCCATTTGATATGATCCTGTCATGAATGAAACCATCAGTCAAAAGTTTTATAAGCACAAACTCTTTAAACATTATTTACGAAAGAGAATTATCAAGAATGTGTTTGCTTGACCAACCTGATTTCCTGTTAGACCAGTGGCTGTTTTCTGCGATATTGCACAAAGGTCCATTGCCAGCAGATTTCTAGCATACAGACAGACTAATTTCTGAAGCATCTACAATAAAATGATAACTCAACAATGAAAACCAATAAGTAACTAAACGAAAATTGCAGAGCGTGTTATATCACAGGTCAGGTTAAGCCTGATTTGTACAGAACAGAAATAGTCCAAGGTTACAAAACTTCAATTTCCTTAACCTTGGCACAAGAGAGCAGAGGGCCATTAGTTTCCCTCAGAAATTGTAATATCTGCATGAAATAAATAAAGGTGCTGCATAAAATAGCTGGAACGAATTGCACTGCATTTAGTTATAAAACAAACTTGCATTACAAGTGTTGCAGTGATCCAGTCATGTCAACACAAGTCAACTTGTGATGACATGACAAGATCACAGGCAATAACTACACATTGCAATAATATTAAATTACAATTAAACTTATAATAGAATTATTATAATTACAATTAAATAACATTAGACAATACCCTACCTTCGCTAGACGCTCTTTCAAATTTGTGCGCAACTCAGTCATTCTAGTTTCCATTTCGCAGTCTCCACCCTGACGACCGATAATCTGCGGACAATACAGTGCGCCTCCCAGCGTCTCAACAACGTAAGTCAGGCGTTGCAGAAGACAGAGGACGTCTACGACAGAAGATGAAACGAGAACCGTCGCGCTCCGTTGATTACTCAGTCTTGCATCACGTTCGGCTGAATCCAAATTCCACTGATCTAGACGCATCCTGGTGACAGGTACTGGTGTCGGTTCGCTAGAGACGTCCCGACGATTCGAACGGTTGGGTTTAAGGAGGTGAACTGGTCGGGGAGCGTTGACTTGACCTACAGCAGCAGAGTTCACGGGATTCGAATCCGCGTCATCTGTGAGACAGCCGACCAGTTTCAGCTCTGGCATGATGCAGCTGCTACTGCTGCTTTCACCGTCGTCTTCTTCAACATCGGTCGAGCTTCCATCACATGATAGTTGCTGCACTACATCTGACCGCATCCCTGTCACCTTTGACCCTTCCAAAGAATTGCTCGATGGATCTTTTGAACCATTCAGTTGTTTGATCGAATCAGACAGCTTTGTATCGGGATTGTCAGATTCTAGACTGACCTGAACTGAGATTTCTGAAGACTTGATTAACTGCTCAGTAGTATGATCTGATTGGATTCCTACATTAGCTGACTGGTTTCCTGCATTCCCTGACTGGTTTCCTACATTCTCTGACTTCCAATCAGTTTCATTTGATTGATGAGATAATTGAACATTGGCATCATTTGATTCTCTGCTCAACTCAATAATTTCCATACTCAAATTGCTGTCTCGTATAACATCAAGCGTGGCTGGACAATCTGCCGAAATGTTAGCAACTGAATTAACATGGTGTTCAAACTCATTTGTCTTTAACCTATCTGACGTGCTATGCGACGTGCCTTCATTAGTGTCCTGTGCAGTTTCAGCACCTTCATCTAGCACAAGTTCTGAATTTGAAATTATTTCAGTTTTTAACTTTCCCAGAGCCTCAGTGGGTCTGACATCATCAATGGCTCTCTCTTCATCAATGTGAGATTCACCTTCATCCAAATGCTTCCCATTCACCTCTGCAGCACTACAAATAGATTCAGTCTCACCAGCAAAGCCGCTTACATTATCTGCACTAGAAACGTGTGGAACGACAGATGGAAAGGACAACTCTTCGCTCAAACCCTGATTAGCATCAACTGAATTACCAGTCGGTTCATCAACAGTACTCGCTGAAGTAGACGTATTGCAAGCATCAAGTGCAGTTGGCATAACAGATGTTTCACTTGAAACAGAAGGCATAACATCGGTAGAAACAAGTACTGAGCTGACTGGAGAAGACAATACTGTTACTTCACCTAATACAGGCTTACTGCTGTCCATAACAGGAAGTTTGTCTGATGAAGTTATTATAACGTCTGACTGACACACAGTCGTGTCAACAATGGGTTTATCATCCGACAAATCCTTTGAAGCAGATGTTGTATCTGTTGGAAAAGGCACAATATCTTTGCACTGCACACATGCAGTGTCCAAGGAAGGGATATCTTCACCGGAAGCAGGTAAAACATTAGTGACTGCAGTAATTGCATCGTCTGACTGGCAGGCAACAGAAGACACGATGGTGTCAAAGGTAGATTTAACCTCCGCAATTTCGGTTACAGTTTGACCTATTGCAACTGTCAAATAACTTGATGCAGGTATTTTGTTTGATGAAAGTAAGACATCGTTCGATGCACCTGTGTCATCATTTATGACAGCATCCGAAACAGATGTATCGTTTATGAGAGGAACTGGTCCAGTTTGATCGGTGCTTTCTTGAGAATGACCTTCTTCAACGGTTCTGTCTGGTCTATCTGTTAGATCAGGTGTACAGATTAAAACAATGGGTGTCTCTGCAGGGCAAGGTGATGAATTGTCTTTGTTTGGCATCAATTCATTCACAGGTATTTCGGATTCCTCACGATTACAAGATTCCTGAAATCACATGACGACAAGACAGATTATTCTGTCTCATATTCAATCTACCAAACACATACCAAAAAAATATAAAAAGATAATATCCCAATCATATAAATAATTATTCTAAAACATACTTTTATAACACTAACAAGAATAACTGCTTAAACATCACTGGATGATTGCAGATTGTTCAATAAAATCCATACCAACTTACTTATTTTATATAATTGTCTATTCCATAAGCTTGCTAAATACAATTTTATCGTTTACAAACTTGTTTGACATAAATTTCCAGTCCATACACACAACTTTGAGCCTCAGAATTGCTCTGCTAAGATAGGTGCTTTATAAATCCTCGAATAGGATAGAATAGGATTTTATTACTCACAATGACGGGCATAAGAATATTTATGCAACTGTTCCCATATATGGAAACAACGCACATAACCTCATATTTAAACAATATTACTGCAACAGAGTCTATTTGAAAGATTTACCAAAACGAAGTGACTAGAGGACCGCCTGGCAGCCTTGAAATCTCAAAAACTAAAGAGCCGCTAGTCACGTGACACGACCACGTGATTCAATTGCG
>JAQFXW010001477.1:0-14844 GCA_034693945.1 Dendrobaena attemsi | reverse complement strand
TATATTTTTGTTGATTCTTTGAGAGGCCAAGGGCCATTTTCTGAGGCCTGGCGGGCCACTTTTGGCCCGCGGGCCACAGGTTGGGAACCACTGGTTTATCTGATCGTTCATACAGAGTGTTGACTAATAACAATATATATTATATATTTAGTTGTTTTGTTTTTTTATTATTTATTTAGTTTTTTTTAATTTTTTAATTTATTTTTTGCCCTGAGGTACTTCAGTTAATTGTTTGGGGTAACTTTAGAGTGACAGTACAGTACACCACTTCGTGTTAAGGGGGACAGTGGGTGGAACATTGCGTAATAGGGAAGCATGTAACCTACCATGTTAACACTCCATATTTCCTCAAAATGCGTATACTATTTTATTTCTTTACTCAAATTAAAACATGAAGACGATTTAAAAAAAATTACAGTGTTAACGAATCTGCATATTAATGTAATTGTTTGAATTTAGGTGAGATATGATAATGAGCTGAAGAGCTACCTCAAGTCCACTGGACTTCATGCATCGGATCTAGTCAAGTCAAAAAGCAAGAAGAAGGAGATCCCAGCGAAGGCGCCGGTACGTCGCCCAGCCCCACCGCAGCCACCCCGTCCTGCTGCAGCTAGTCTTGACAGCCATCAGGTATCGAACCAACAGCAGCAGCAGCAACATCAGCCGCAGCATCTGTCCCAATCTCTACTAGGACTTCAACTTCCAGGCATGGGAGGTACTCTGCCGATGGGCGTCGGAGTATCGATGGGCATGCTGCCTGGCTTTCCTCAGATGTGGGCTGCTCCTGGACAGCAGTACCCTAGCCAGCAGATGCTAGCTTCAATGAACATGGCTGGTCAGCTGCAATTCGCTCAGCAACAGGCGCAAGGTCTGTACAACAATGGAGGAGCCTCAACAGCAGAACAAGGAACGGCAACATCACAACTGACAACTGGAGGAACAGAAGGAAGCCAGCTGCCCCCTGTGTACCTGTAAGTAGAAATGTACCCTATGACTACAGACTGCAATGCGATATTGTGGTTTCCTATTTCCATAGCTGGACATTGGACAAGTGCACACCAACCCAAGTATCTATTTATTGCTGCAAATGTCAATGCATTAAATGAAGTTGACCGGTTACAAAGAGGAGACCCACAGGGGATCGACATCCTGCTGGTACTGACACCCTAGAAAGAAACACCTTGTCATCTTGTGCTGTCAGTTCCTTAAACTCTAGCGACCGTCATGATGAAGCTTCTCCATTTCTTTCTTTCTGATCACGTCCTTTAGTTCTGCCATATTCATTCCAGTTGTTTCATGTATCTCATCCATCCATTTTTTCCTTGGTCTCCCTTGTTTTCTCCTTCCCTCTTCACAAGCCAACATCATTTCCTTTTCGAATCCATCTGATCTCATAACATGTCCAGAGAACCTCAGTTTTGTTTTTAGCACTATTTGTTGTAACATCTCATCCTTCTTGATTCCAATCGCCATGCGTACCCATTCATTAGTTCTTTTCTCTGTCCATGATATTCTCAGCATATTCCTCCATATCCACATTTCACATACATTGATCTTCTTTCCCTCTTTCTTAGTCATTGTCTCACTGCCATATATTGAAATGTGTGAATAAATAAATAAAATATTACTGAGCATTTTGTTTCTTCTTTTCTATGCAATGAAGAAAATGGGTTTCTGAATTTATTGAATGCTGTGATTGTTTTGTCAACTATGTCAGTGGACTGAAGTTGAAAGCATCTCAGTGGACTTCTATTGGGTGCTTTGTTTTGTGATTTGTTTTAGTCAATTGCTCAAAGAGAAGATCAAGAAGCAAGAATTGCGACATTAGAAAAACGATATCTGAATGCGCAACGAGAGTCAACGTCATTGCACGATCTCAATGACAAGCTGGAAGCTGAGCTTGTAACAAAAGACACACAGCTGAAGATAGTAAGTTTTTAAAGTACAAGTATTTTGTGCTTTTATTAACCTGTCCATGAAGTCAAAGTGAATTTGTGGTCAGTTCATTGCAGGGCTTGGTATTTACTTGCAGTATGTACTCGTAATTTAATCTGTGTGCGGAAAGGATAATGAGGATGGCAAATGAGGAAGTAAAGATAGCGTGAAGAACACTGAATAATTTGAGATACGCAGATGACACAACACTATTGGCAGGTAAAAAAACTAGATCTGTTACAAATGATAAGAAGGCTGAAGAAAGAAATTGAGAAACAGACCCAGGGCTACCATCCTCTGGTAAGCAGAAAGCAATCCCCTCTTACTTAAACGGTGAAATTCCTTGTATCTAGATATACATGCATGATGCATACATGTACATGCAAGCCCACATACATAATTATACATGTACAGTTGTAGACACGTGCATCTGCATGGCAGCGATTAAGGTAATGTGATAAGATCAGATAATGATAGCCCGGTGTAAGTTATTTTCAAAATAATATTAATAGACATAAATAGCTGCATTTGTTATCACTCAGTTGAGGCTCATGCAGTCTAGTCAAATTCATAACCTTGAACGATGAAGACATACGTCTATACACCTAATACCTATTGTACTATTAATACTAAAGCCGTGGACTCTGGTAGGCCTACCTGGCCTAGGCAGCTATAGGACTATGGCAACAATAAGAATTTCATTAGGTGGAGTTTTCCCTCTGGCCCAAATTGGACACAGTCTGCGTCCTTTCCCCCTTCGACGTGGGCCCGAGAAAACGTGTCTTAAGGTCCTGACAAATGGATAGTCTGGTCAGCCTAGATCATATACAGGTGAAGATAATGGTAATTCGATATTTATATAGTGGCTGCATATGTCCTCGACCCTCCGTGTGAGATCCTTCAAATGCCTCAATATCAAAACTATTTTTGATTTTTCTCGGCCTAGTTTTAAAATAGGGCCTACACTGCAGGCATACGAATTAATAGGTAACAACGCAAAGAAATAGAGCCACTGAAAACAGGACGTAGTACGAGGTGAGTGGGGTAGGGTTACTATGACGATTAACTGAGTCGCCACCGAAAATAGTAAGATTATCCTAGAAAAACGGGCTTGCGTTTTCAACCATTTTCGTTCAAGATTTCAATTTCGTTCTCGTTTTCATTCGTTCTGCATCAACTCATTTTCGTTCTTATTCAATTTCAGTTCACAATTTCTTTTTCGTTCACGATAACGTAATCATTTTCGTTCTCGTTCAAGAAAATAACACTGCTTGGGATCAGTAGTAGAAAGAGGGTATGTGCGATATGGAAATAAATTGAAGGGTGGCGATAGGAGAAGCTGCAATGAATGGTTTGGAAAAAAATATGGAAGGACAAACACGTGAGCATAGACACAAAAAACTATTGGTGGGCCTTGATCATACCAACAGTTATATATGGCAGTGAGATGTGGACAATGGTGTACTTTCCCACCTTCGCATTAAGGTCACCAATGACCATTCTTACATCCCCTTTAGGGTTCTGTCAATTATACTTTGTAGCTCAACTTGGAGTCTTTTATGTTTTTCTTCCTTCACTGTCGGTATGGTGACTACTATTGCAAAATTAGTAAGCTATTTTCATTGTTCATTCCTCATAGTTTTATCATTATTTTGTAGTTGTCAGTTTATCAGAATACATCATGGTCAGCATTTGTTTATGGCAGAGCGAAGAAAAGTTACGGCAACTGAAAGAGAAATTGGATGTTGCTGAGCAGAAGTTGCAGCAGTCATTGCCAAAAGTTGAAGCGTTGCCCACTTTAGAAGCTGAACTTCGACAACGTCTTGAAGCTTTGTCCAAGGTTAGTCTGGCTTATTTTATTTTTTGTCTTAGTAGTACATTTGTTGCAATTTCTTATGTTTAATTGTAGCTTTTAGATATCCTTGGACCATGAAAGTGTGAAATAAGGTGCGAGGAAACATCAGAACAAGAAGCAACGAGTGTTGTTGGAATGAAGTCCATTGGTGATGATTTAGGGTCCATGCCCTTCAGAAGATTAAAGACTCTAAATTATGTCATTAAAGGCAGAGCAAGAAAAGTTAGCCGCAGTAGTTCATTCCATACTAAGTTTGCTGTACATCTAGCAGTTTTGCATTTAAACAAGAAATGGTGCAAAGGTAGAACACAAGGTCTGGTTCAGCAAGATGTTAAGTGTTTCAGCCATACAAGTTTATCTCCGGACCCCAAGACAAATGTCATCTCCTGCTAATGGCTTCTTGTTCATAAGTTTTAAAAGAAACATCAGCTTTTTATTCTTCAAATCTCTATTTAATTGTCCAGATCTGTTTTAAGCTTCTTCCAAGTCTTAACTGCATCTGCAGCTGTACAGCTAGAACAGAGGTGCGCAACCTTATCGTTAATGCCGGCCGCATCAAAGGTTCATAGTTTCCTCACGGCCACTCGGGTAATTAGGCTTAATTAAAAATAAAGTTATTTAAATATGTGCAGTCTTGACGCAGTTTTGTAGACTTATATTCGCGTTCTGTTATGAGAAATAATTAAATGTGTTGATCTGTCCACAATGAAGCATGTTGATTGTTAAAAAAACTCTGCTGTCTGAAGTTTCTCTTCAAATTTTAAAAGCAAACCTTCCTTGCATGCTTGGTATCAGATTCGTGATTGTGAAAATGCTGCTAACTAGCGTGGCTTCCTTTTAGTGTTTTCACAATTTCCTCGCAGTTGAGGCATTTAATTGTTTTGTGATTGTTCATTACTGATTTAAATCACGATTTTCTAAATAGATTTAAATCACAATTTAAATCAATGATTTTAATCGACCTATTTAAGTCGTCTCCACCCAGACTGAAGGCAACATACACTTCCTATACACACGTTTTTTACCTTTAGTCATATAAAGTCATATTTTTTACCTTTAGTTATATAAATTCTCGAATGAATTCTCGAATGAGTCACTTAAGACACGTTCCGGAGAGTTAGAGAGCAATTTAACAAGTGCGAAACCTTTGTCTATCTGTTGAAGAGGTTAAGACTAGGTTGTCATTATCACTATGAATTTTGCTAATAATCTGCCGCAGTGTATAGAAACGATTTTCAATAATTCCTCTGCATTGAAAGCAAATGGAGCTGATATCAAATTAAAGTTCGAAAGGTGTTGTTGCAGGCGGAGGAACGGCACGGATCAGCAGAAGAAAGATCGAAGGAATTAGAGTTACAGTTACAAGAAAAGGAAGCAGAAATACAGCGGGTCAGTATAACTGCAAATCATGGAATTTGGTATTTTTTACAATTCATGCAGTAGGTGCTTCAGCTTTGTAACAAATTTATTAATTTACAATTTCTGTTTATGACATTATTTGTTGAAGGCAAAAATGCTTTAAGTTGTTTAAAATTCTTTATGCTTCTGGTTTCATGATACTATTATTATTACAGGAGAAGCATATTTAATTCCTAAATTAGTTATTACAAATTTCTCCAGCGAGATAGAATAGCCGTTTGCTTCATTAAGGATTCGTTTGTGGAAAGCCTATACCTAAAATCATTAAACACATCTGAAGTAGTAAGTCATTTGATTAGTTATGGGCCTAGTTGTCGCATTCGCTGATAATACCAAAAAGAAAGTTGAACAGTATGCAATTAGGCATTACATCATAACTACCACAACGAATGCCTGGCCATAAATTTCTTTACATGCAAAGAGGAATTTTATTGTCTGTGTTTTATTGTGGACAATGTTAGAAAAATTGCAAGGTAGATGGAATTCTATTGGAATCACCGCAACCCAATTACTTCGGTGATGTTAGCATAACGGACAAGTTTGATGAGCTGTGACTCAAATCGAAAATTTATGATACTATATCCCAAAATAATTGCAACCAAGGTTGAAAATTCAAAAACTAGTTGGCTAATGAACAAAAAAACTGTACTTCTTAAATTTTCCTGAATAATATATTAAAAAAATATCCTGAGAGTGATTTGCAAAAATAATTTGTTTTCAGTTTGAAAATTAATTCATGAGTCAACAACGATAGCAAAAATTTAGAAGTTTGCACCAAGGAGGAGACCATGGTGCAAAAAGACCTTGACTACAATGGGCCACCCCATAGAAGCAGTTTTTGCATGATAGGCAACGTTTGAACTGCATTCAAATACACGATTTGGTGATCTTGGCTATTGTTCTTGATTTCTGGTCCCAAATTTGCTCATTTGGTGAAAGCTCTGCTACAATTGAGTCTTTCAAATCCAAACTTAAGATCTAGAAAAACCGATTGCATTAGCTAATACTTTATAAGAGGTTCTTGTTAGTAAGTATTATGTTTTAGGGTAGAAAACGGGACAAAATGAATGAGGAGCACAACATGCGTTTATCTGCAACAGTGGATAAACTGCTGACAGAATCAAATGAAAGACTGCAGCTTCATCTGAAGGAAAGGATGCAGGCACTTGAAGACAAGAATCAACTATCTCTGGAACTGGAAAAGATTCAAAGGAATCTGGAAGAGGTTCAGATGGAAAGGGTAATGCTTCCTCTTCCTATGATACATGTCAAGGCCTGAGTCGGTAGCGCCTCTGAGTAGAAATCTTGAAGGGGTACTATATAAGTTTTGTTGATTGATTGATTGATTGAAAAACTTCCATTTTGGAGACTATAAGATGAAATGGAGTTGGTTGAATGATAGCACTCTGGCACGAACGATCACTTCCTGCAACTTTTCTATCTTTCTTTCTTTCTTCCAAATGGGTTTTGCCCATGACGAGGCTTTAAGAAAATGTCTCCTAAAGAGAGAGGTGCTACAAAAAAATCGGAAGTTGAAAATTAATTGCTCCCCGGACATTTTCCCATGTGTCTCATATGTATGAGTCTAAAAATTCAAATTTTAGGATTTTAAATTAAGGTTAAGCCTTGCCACCAGCATGATGAAGTTTTAACAAAAACGCTATTTATCAGCTTGAAATACAAATTGCATGTATTTATGTTTATATGAGAAAAACTAGTAGGGCCTATGTTCTAGTATTTAGTGGCTAGAACATGAAACTATTATCGATAGACAATCAATCTTCATTTAAAATGATAATACAAGCAACAATCTTCCATCCTGAGTTAATGAGGTCATTGCAATAGAAGCCAAAACAAGTTCAACAACCGCCCGTTGTTACTTTCCATTGCACTACCAGTCGATGGATATCTCTTACCATTGACCTTGTCCTTTCGTTATAACGACAATTCCAGCCTTACCACATTCTTTCTGTACTGATGCCAGTACTTTTCTGCAATCCCTTCAATCCTTCATTAAATTTTGTATGCTTTTCTGTCTTATTGGATCATTTGCCAGATAAAAAGAACAAATACAGAATAGCTCTTTTTGTAGGAATTCTGTTTAAGGGTTAACATGAATTCCGCGTATTATATATGTGACACAGGGGCTCAAAACCCGTCACTTGTCGGTTTCTGACATTTTTATTGAGTCATATTGTACAAAAAATCTGCTCCAAAATACTTTTTACGGAATGAAAATATCTTTATTCTAACTGAAGTTAAATTCGTTTGAAGCTTCAATTAGTAGAAACACAACAATTGAGAAAATGGAATACAAAGTTTTGAACGTTTTTTTATCCAATTCCTTAGTTGGTTGTATTTGCATAGGTGAAATAGTTAAATAAAACCATAAAATAGCGTATTTAAGCTATATTTAGACAGATGAGACACCACGCTGTATGAAAATAGTTCGGTCAGTGAATGAAAACAATCATTTTAACCTTGAAAACATGTTTATTTAGCCATTTTTCTTAATGCAAATTTTGACACCATAGTTCTAAAATGTCATTTTCCCCCTACTAAACATTGGAATTTAACATATATAATTGTAGATTTCGAAAGTAGACATATTTTTGATTAAAAATATGCCATAAAACGAAATTCTATATTTTTGACCCCTATCACCTATTTTAGCTTGTAGCTCATTAACTAGAAACCGACAAGCGACGGGTTTTGAGCCCTGCCGTCACATATATATATTCGTTATTCAATATGGTCAACACTAAATAGGATTGCCATTCTTCTCAATTTTGTTAGGACCATACGTTTTCAGAGGAAATGTTCCACATCCCTACTTGACCTTGTTGGGGCTGCCTAAAGTGTCTGACTCCCTACTTTCAAACGTTTGCAGCAATCCAGGTGCAGAGATAGACATCATGGAATGCATCACCAACTGTTTTTCTAAGATTTTTTAAAGTTCTGTCTGTTCTGAAAATTCTAATTCATTTATTTTACAAAAATGATTTGTTCCGCATTGAGCCACAGTTAAAAATTGACATGATGATGACACTTTTTCTAAAATGTGAATAGTGAAATAGTTGTCTTTGTTGAGCGATATAGAATTGATATGCAGTGAAAGTCACAGTCTACACAATATGAAAAATCTTGCATAAATGATGATAAATCCATAAATAGCTTCTGATTTCTGAATCGGACAGTGCGGACCTTCGGGTAATAAAACATTTCAATAAATAAGCATTCAGCCTAAGTCAGTTAGGATCAGCCGGCTGTGCTACGATAACAGCTGGAAGACGTTTTATGATCAGCTATTTCAGGCTTTCATGGCTTCAGACTAGTTCAGCCTGTCTGAAATATATTTTTAATTTTTGATCAATGAAAAATCTTTTGATCAAAATTATTCAAATAATTATTATTTATTTTAGAATGGAGATGAATTTATGAGTGCTCATCTTCAGGCAGTTGTGAAAATGTGACAAGGCTCATTAGCATGTTGATCAGTTCTGGCATCGATAGCATTTGTTACCAGTATGTGTTATGCAATTAATTATTCAGAGCACTATTCTGTAGTGACTTGTATTTATAATGCGCATCTGCACAGTGCAGTTCTAATTATTTTTGGGTTTTCGACAATTGAAGACTTATTCGAGTTCTTGCTATTTCTTCTCGGATGTTCAGTGATTTGAAAGTCTTAAAGCTTACAATGATAAACCATCGAGAGGATTTTTAAAAAGACACGACTTGTACATTTGCATCATGTGATTGAAAAGCTTCTTTGTGTACCAGCTGTAGAATGCATTTCTTGTCATGGTGAGATTTTTATGAGGCTGCATAGGGCACGGCGCGTCTTGGTCAGAAAATTCAGAGTGATTTGTTTTTTTTAAAATGCAGCAGTCATTCGCATTTCATAAAATTCAACAGTCATTTTCACATTTCACATGACAGACTTTGAGAATTGCGTGGAGTCTGTTGTGTTGTGTCGTTTTAAATAAAAACCAAAGGCAATAATTGTTTTATTTTTCTTTGATAAATCTGACATCATTTCTTTTATCATGCTTCGATACGAGTGCTTTTCAGTCTTAAGTGATCTTGACTCGTGAGACTAACAGTCTTGGTCTTGAGGTTCAAAGTCTTGGTTTTGGTCTTGAGGCTGGAGGTATTGGTTTTTCTTAGTCTTGAGACTTAAAGTCTTGGTCTTGGGACTAAACTTTTTGGTCTTGGTTCTGAGACTAAAAGTCTTGAGACTAAACGTTTTGGTGGGGTCTGAGGTTCAAGGTCTTGGTCTTGACGTTTCAAGTCTTTAAAAGAAGACTGGTATCCTGTTAGAATTAATTGATTTCTGTTTTTTAATTGGCATAGTCTGACATGAATTTATAGCTGAAGGTGTTTTTTTGACAGATTAACTGGTAAGATACTGCATGTGATGAACATGGGTTCCTACAATTACCTGGGATTTGCTGAAAACGCCGGTCCGTGCGCTGATGCATCCGAAGAAGCAACAAGGACATATGGTCTTGGTGTAGGCAGCACCCGACATGAACTAGGTTAGTGAGATAGAGAGCTAGAAAGGTTCATGGGATAAATGTACATTTTTATTACAACTTCTGAATGCTGATTAATTGCCTTTGACATCTCCATTGAGCATGTTGAAATGCTTTGATCACATTTTACTGTTTAATCTGAAGCGTTTAATAATCTTCATATGTAACCGTTGACAAATTTAAGATTATTGAGAAAACGGTTTTGAATGGAAAGTTTATATTTAAAACGAGTGTCACTGTGTTTTAAAAATATTGCTAGAATTTTTTAAAATATTATTGCAGCAATTAATCACTTAATTATAACCTGTGAACTACAGCATGCTTTTATTGCTCACGATGAGCTAACGACATTGATACAGACTTGATCAACAATTAAGAAAGATCTGGGTGCATTTTAGTGGTGGAAGCTACAGTTGGGCAGATACTTAACTTTGGTTAAGACTAGCTTTTAAAAAAATAGAATCCCTAGCCACTATGGTCCCTTGTGAACATCTGTTTTCTGTATCTGACTATGTTGTAATACAAAAAGCATTCCTTTAGCCATCCAATGTAAATAAACTGGTCTGCTTAATAGCAAACTGGTCTGCTTAAGCAATTGGCTGAATAATTTTATAAGGAGAATGTCACTTATGCGTAATGTTCACCGTTATATCATTACTAAATTTGTACCCGGCCTTGCCCGAGATTTATTCCTATGCCATTCAGTCATTCATTTCAAGGATATGTATAGCATCACTTCAAGAACCTACTCTGAGGTGCTCCCAGTTCAACCACGGCAATACAATTTAGAAGTTTTGTATAGCACATCTTACAGAGCAAGTTTGCCCAGAAGCGCTTCCAGCTCAAGG
This sequence comes from Dendrobaena attemsi, assembly GCA_034693945.1. Taxonomy (NCBI): domain Eukaryota; kingdom Metazoa; phylum Annelida; class Clitellata; order Crassiclitellata; family Lumbricidae; genus Dendrobaena; species Dendrobaena attemsi. The sequence continues at coordinate 4,249 of JAQFXW010001477.1, read as the reverse complement.
AATCCGAGGAAAAAGATAGGACTTCAAGGAGTGGACAGCAGATGGAAGCGAGACAGAGAACAGAGAAAATCAAAGAGCAGGAGGAAGACCATTCCACAAGGAAAGACCAGCTATGGCAAAGGCATGAGTCTGAGTGAGAGTAGACCGAGCATGAGGCACAAAAAGATCAGGTCGAGCAGGGAGCGAAGTGTGTGGAGAGAGAAGGATGACAGAGGCCTTGATATAAAATCAGGAAGATAGCCAGGAGAGCGACCAGAGAAAGCACGGTAGACCTGTAGTTGTGTACAATGATAGGGTGAGCAAGAGTAATGGGAGAGGGAAAGAAAGGGACAGGGATGGATAAATGTTGGATGCTAGTGAGGGATGAGGATATGAGAAGGTTAATGAAAAGAGAAACCAGTGGAGGGCTAGATTGGATTATAATTTAATCTAATGACTTACATGTGGCTGGCCGCTCCCCAGCGAGGGATTAATCCAAGCCTGAAGGAGAGAGACATATAGCGCTGTTTAGCATTGCTCAGGGCATCTAATCAGCACTTGGTCACTTCAAGTGAAATTGTAGTCAAATCATTGTCGTTTATTGGATGAACTCAGTCAAGATCTGCTACATCAGAGAAACTAGTCAGGTTTTGGTGAGTAAGCTGGTAGGGGTGAAGGAAATATAGCAAACGATTTGCAAAAAGAATATTATATTGGTTCGGACCATTCATAAGTCATATGATTAACCAAGTGTATACAATAGCATTTTGTATTACCCCCCTTCCAAAATTCAGAATGCCACATATGACTATATGATACAACATGCATGGGGCTAAGCACTTGTGAGTGAAGGGTTCTACACAAGATATCTACATTGTACACAACGATAGCTTTGGGAGGTCTGAACCCATACTCTTGATGTTAGAACCCAAGCACTGTAACCCTGCCATGCCCTACTAAAATGCAACTGATGTGAAATGAACAAATGGCAAACACAAAAGCATCTGCAATTGTTCATTTAACCATAATGCACTTTATGCGATGGTGTTTCCGGCAGCAAAGACCAACGTACCAAACAGTCTACTCTTCACTTCTGGACTCCCAAGTTTCCTTTCAGAACTAATAGCAAACTTTCGAGATGCGTTGGATAATCTAATTCATTTGATGTTTGCAGGAAATCTGGACATTCATGAGAAACTTGAAACATTGGTGGCCAAGTTTCTTGGCGTTGAATCAGCTATGACCTTTGGCATGGGCTTTGCAACCAATTCCATGAACCTTCCAGTATTCCTGGGAAAGGTAAATACTAAATAGTTTATTATGTGAATGCGAGGCAATAGTTGTGTATGCTTCAGGTTTTCATTAGCAGTACCTAAAACTGTATGGCTAGTTGCTTTTCACTTGATTTCCTTAGAGTTAAGAATTTCTTATCAGTGATGTCTTGGAAACTCGGCTATGATGAGTACAGTGGCCACATGTTGTTAGCAGGATAATCAGACGGAATTTAGACATTATGTAGTCACTGACAGTGACTCCGTTAACTCCTGAATTCAGGAAGTCCTGGACGCATTACATCCCAAAATTTTGAGTCCAAGTCAAATAGAGAGGAGTCATGGACCCATCTATTCTTGGAGTCCATGGATGCATCGTTAATTTATTTTGGAGTCCATTCACAACTGATGGGCGCCAATGGATGCCACATCTTTATTTTTCGGAGTCCAGCTTCAAAATTTTGGAGTCCCAGACGCCGGGACGCACACTAACGGAATGGCTGGTCACTGACGCTTTGTATCTATGGTTGCTTTTCAGGCTAGCTTAAGGGATTGCTCCTCCTTATCCAGTTATATTGTGTGTTGATATGCTTATACTTTGGCTGAAAATCCATTCCAGTGTTAGTCCAGGGCTGATTTGAAAGCTGGTTCTAAGTTGATGTACCATATATTTTTTAAACAGATGTACATTACTTTTTGTGTTGTACATTACTTGTTTGCTGTATTATGACTGATTAGTTTTTATTCTATTACAATGCACCTTGGAGAAAGACTTTGTTTTATTAGGGCGCATTATAAATGCACGGTTGTATTGTATTTTATTATATCTATATGTCTAGAACTTTGCTTATAAGTACATGTACATCTATTTTTCAGGGTTGTCTGATTTTGAGTGACGAATTAAACCATGCTTCACTGGTTCTTGGTGCTAGGCTCTCTGGCGCTCTGATAAGAGTTTTTAAACACAATGGTAGGTGTGATTTCTTCACTTGGTGTACTTGCTGGAATGCATTAAAATGCCCAGCACGAGTACAACGGACAAGCAAAGCTGATTATTGATCCAGTACATTACGCTCACCTTGATTATAGGTCCATTGTACATGTATATATTATATAATATTATATATTGTATTATATGTAAATTTTCTGAACTTGCATTCAACAATGACAATACATACAGTCATGCAAGCTTACCTCTAGATAGGCACATGATAGATCCATAGAGCATGTATCTTTGAAATCATAAATTAGGAATGTTGGTATGATTGCCTCTGAGTAGAAACCTTGAAGGGGCGCTATATAAATATTGATTGATTGATTTTTATTGATTGATTGATTGGACTATCTGGCTGTTTAAGCTGCGCTAAAGAGATTTCAGTGAAAGGGTGACAGCTATTTTAAAGTCATATGTTAAATAGTGAAAGATCATGTGAATCAGAGCTTAGGATTTAGGAACATGATTGTTGACGCTTACTTGCTGATTATCTGTAGACATGGTCGATCTTGAGAGCAAGTTACGAGATGCATTGCTTTATGGCCAACCACGGACACGTCGCCCCTGGAAAAAGATAATGATCGTTGTTGAAGGAATTTACAGGTTAGCTGAACCAGAAGCTTTGACACCGACCACATTTAATACAATATTAGCTCTAGGACCTGCAGTGTTCAGTGATCATGATTTTCTAAGAATTGAAACATGCTTGTGACCATACCAATGGTGATCACCGATAGTGAGGATAACAAAACAGATTATTTGCTTCGACATGAATTGTTTCGCTTCTTTTTTATTGATCTTCATGTTTATTGATGTGATGGGTATTTCTTTAACTCTGATCTTCAGTGGTTAAGATCTGAATTCATATAATCAACACTCAACAGTCATCTGATCTTCTTCTTTGTCTGCAATTTATTTTGTAATAATTATAGCAACAGGACTTGGCTGTTTATCCTATTTATTATCATCTAGGCATAGTTATGTGCATAATGTGTCAAGTACCATTTTGTCTTATCGGCCAGGCATCTTATCTCATCCTGCACCAGCTCAGTTTTGATGCTTATCGAATAGCAATTATGCCATTGAAACTGTCCTTCATCTTCCATGTTAAATGACTCTGGCCTAGTGGATGGGCTTAACGCTGTATTGAAGGGTGCAATTCATAGTGACAGGTCTTGGGGTGCATCGTTATATATTCTATATTGCTGGTTCATTGGTCTCTATTGATAAGGCACTTTTGTTATAACATTACTATCATTAAAATTTATACTCACACTTCCAAAATAAACAGTAACACGGAACAAAACTTTTGAATATAAGTAATTCGTCAGACTCAGGATTCGAGAACAGACATCGATTTAGTAAGCTGACTAAGTAATTAGTACACCGTGGTTCAATAAAAAGTAAGCCCAAACTGTTTTTGATATATCTCCAAAGCCTGATATTAAATCATACAAAAATTTTCCAGAAATTTTGAGAACCAAGAATATTATTCCAAAATATCATATGATTCCAATTTTCCTTAAGTTTTATATGAGTCTTCAAACTTCTACTTCATATACCGAAAAATACAAGCAAATTTCGACTCCTTGATTCAATTAAATATAAGCCAAACTTTAACTACCAATTTCTTATATTATGAAAAAAATGTTAAAACTTGAACTATAATTATTTTATTAGTGTTTTAAAAAAAATGCATATTCTTACTTTTTATTTAATGATTTTTGGGGTTTTTTGTGCAAAAGAAGGCGATATTATGCTAGAGGATAATCGACGGGCTGTCGCTTAATGGCGCCGATGCCTCCAGGCTTGCGTACAAGCAGAAGGAGGATATTTTGCACATTTTCTTTAACTAAATCGTCAAGCCATAGGCCTACAACCGAGAATCTCTTAAAAAAATAATAAAACTGTCTTCGTGTTAGAATTAGCCCACTTTTTTTAACAAAATCCGAAAGAAAATTGCTTGTAAACCTAAATTTCGGTATATGAAGTTTAAAGACTCACA